>CAJRSG010014580.1:5000-31886 GCA_907169655.1 Acomys percivali
CTAGCCTTGAACTCATAGAGATCTGCCTGACTCTGCCTCCCCAGTGCTGGGTTAAAGGTATGCCATCATGCCTGGCTCAAATCCATCTTTTGAGAAAGGGTCTTGTTATGTAGCCCATGTTGGCCTGAAACTTACTGTGTAAGACAAGTTAGCTTTTAATCTGAGAATTCAGTGGGTAGCTAAGATGATCTTGAACTCCTGATCCTCCTGCCTCCCATGTGCTGTGGTTTCAGGTGTAAACCGGGAACTCACTAGAAATATGCCTGCCTCTGTCTCCATAGTGCTGGGATTAAGTGTGTACCATCATACACACTATCACCATCATCATCATCATCATTATTAGTGTGTGTGTGTGTGTGTGTGTGTGTGTGTGTGTGTGTGTGTGTGTGTGTGTGTACATGAGTGCCTTTGCTAACTGAGCCATCTTGCTGGCCCAATGACTCACAAATTTTAAATTGCCTTTCTGAGTAACAAGATGAAATGTGAATCATCTCCCTGTGACCCTGGACATGAGGCATCCATTTGTTCTGGGTATGAAAAGCATCCTAGGACAGGAGAAAGGAGAAGTGGGAGGAAGAGGGGGAAAGAAGCGAGAGAGATCCCATTCATGTAACTTTTATTATCACTGTAACTGTTCAGTCTGATTAGTCATTGTTCATTCCTTACAGTGCCAAATTTATAAATTTGGTTTTTTTTTATTTGGTTGGTTGGTTGGTTGGTTTTTGGTTTTTGGTTTTTTTGAGACAGGGTAGCTCTGTGTAGTCTTGGCTGTTCTGGACTCACTTTGTAGACTAGCCTGGCCTCAAACTCACAGAGACCTACCTGCCTCTGCCTCCTAGAGTGCTGAAATTACATATATATATGTGTGTGTGTGTGTGTGAAAAAAGCGGCCTGGTGTGGTGGTGCACGCCTTTAATCCCAGCACTCAGGAGGCAGAGGCAAGCATGGATCTCTGTGAGTTTGAGTCTACAAAGGGAGTCCAGGACAGCCAAGGCTACACAGAGAAACCCTGTCTCAAACAAACAAACAAACAAAGCAGACTATGCAAGCTATGGTGAGCAAACCAGCAAGCAGCACCTCTCCATGGCCTCTGCGTCAGTTCCTGTCTTGGCTTCACTTGATGATGAGCTACAAGCTGTATGATAAAATAAACCTTTTCCTCTCTGACATGCTTTTGGTTATGGTGTTTTAGCTCAGCAATATAAAAGTAGCCAAGACAATTATTATGTTGAATATTTGGATCATCGAGGAAGCGCAGTTAATGATGACCAATCCACACAGAGCTTGCACTGGTCAAACCAGAAGCCACCTGGCCCACTTTGGGACAGGGTTTCTCTGTATAGCCCTGGCTGTCCTTTCCTCACTTTGTAGACCAGGCTGGATTCACAGAGATCTGCCTGCCTCTGCCTCCCGAGTCATGGGATTAAAAGTGTGCACCATCACTGCCTAGCTGTGTCTTGTCACTTTGACATAACAGTTTCAAGGAACCCTAAATATCATCTCTTCTAACTCCATCTTTTCTAAAACCAAAGAGGCAAATATAAATTAGCCCTAGGGCTGGACGTGGTGGCGCAAACCTTTAATCCCAGCACTTGGGAGGCAGAGACAAGCGGATCATTGTGAGTTTGAGGCCAGCCTGGTCTACAAAGCTAGTCCAGGGTAGCCAAGGCTACAGAGACCCTGTCTCAAAAAAAAAAAAAAAAACAACAATAACAAAAAACTTCAGCCAGGTGTGGTCACATGTACCTTGGAGGCAAGGCAGGCAGATCTCTGCATGTTTGAGGCCAGCCTGGTCTAAATAACTTTGGTCTAAATAACTAGTTCCAGGCCAGCCAGGGATACATGTGAGACCTAGCATAACACACATAAGTGTACATCTTGACAGAGTCTCAGAGTATATACACACACAACAAATCCCTAGAATAAAAACACAAAACAAAAAATCTCCAGCACCCAAAAGGCCACTTGTAACCCCTTTTTCTAGTCTCACCACAAAACTAAATACCAGTCTTACCTCCCCCAACCCCCTCCCGAGACAAGGTCTCTTTCACTGTGTAGCTCTGGTAGGCCTTGAACCCTTTAAATAGACAAGACTGGCCTTGAATTTACAGAAATCCACCTTCTTCTGCCTCTAGAGTGCTGAGATTAAAGGCATGCACCATCACATTTTGCCGTCTTTACTTTTTGTTTGTTTGTTTTGTTTTTTCGATACAGGGTTTCTCTGTTTAACAGTGCTGGCTGTCCTGGACTCACTTTGTAAACCAGGTTGGCCCTGAACTCACAGAGATCCACCTGTCTCTGCCTCCTGAGTACTGGGAACATTTTTTACTGTTATTTTATTTTATCTTTAAGGGCAGGGGAGCAGTGTGCATGATGTGTTTGAAAGATCAGAAGACAGCTGGGGGAATCCTTTCTTTCTCCTCTTACCATGTGGGGTCTGGGAAATCTAACTGATAGCAGGCCCTTTTATCCTCTGATTGCCTACCCTTTAAACAGTCTCTTGCTATGTAGTCAAGGTTGGCTGGGACTCACTATGTAGATCAAGCTAGTCTTGAACTCCTGGCAGTCCTCTTGTCTTAGTCTCCCAGTGCTGCGATTATAGGTGTGTGTCATTGCGCCCAGTTCACCACCTTTACTTTCGTGTGTGAATGTGTGCTGCACATGCTTATGAATGTATAGGTTGGTAGAGGGATTTTAACCCAGTAGCATGGCTACTCTGGCTGGAATACAGACACTCCTGTAGTTCATACCTCTAATCCCAAACAATGAAGGTAAAGTTAGTTGGTAGAAGGAAGCATCCATGTTTGAAAGTGATGTCTAGTTGAGGGGCAGACAAAGTGACAACACAGAGATAGGAGAGGCCCAATTCTCATCAGAAAAAAGAGAATTTAGGGGAGTGGCAGAGGAAGAAAGGGAGGAGGCAATTTTGCCAGCAGAGACAGAAGAAGCCAGACACAGGTGAAGACAGAATGAGCCAGAGAATGAGGAGGAACCAGAAGAATAGAACAGATAGCCAAAGTTAGTATGGGACCAAGCTGAGCAATTCAGTCATCAGGTGAGAGAAGCCACTTTGAATCAGTCAGCTTGGAGAGGAGTTTGAGCTGGAACAGCTGAGTTGAACCAGCCAGCAAGAGTTCAGAAAGAACTAGAAAGGGTGAGCTTATTCAGCAGTAAGTCTCAGAGGCTGAAAGCATTCTAGGCC
Organism: Acomys percivali; assembly: GCA_907169655.1. Taxonomy (NCBI): domain Eukaryota; kingdom Metazoa; phylum Chordata; class Mammalia; order Rodentia; family Muridae; genus Acomys; species Acomys percivali. Next base: position 8,203 of record CAJRSG010014580.1, read on the forward strand.
TAGATTAGATTGAACAGAGGATAGAAGCTTCCTGGACGAGGCCGACCTAGGTTAGCAGGCAAGGCTGTAAACCTTGGAGACAGCAATTAAATCAGGCAATTAAATTACTTTGAGCCGGACTGGTGGTGGCGGCACATGCCTTTAATCCCAGCACTTGGGAGGCAGAGGCAGGCTGATCTCTGTGAGTCTGAGGCCCGCCTGGTCTGCAAAGTGAGTCCGGCACAGCCAGGGCTACAGAGAGAAGCCCTGTTTTGAAAAAACAAACAAACAAATAAATAAATAAATAAAGTTCCTTTGGTGTGAGCCTCTGTGTTTGAGCAAAGGGCAGAGGAAGACATAGGGTGTCCTTTCTGCTCTGTTGATTTCTTATTCCATTGAGACAGGATCTCTCGGGAACCTGGAGCTAGGCTGGAGCCCAGCAGCCCCAGTGAGCCTCCTGGCCTTCCCCTTCTTTCCTCAGTGCTGGGCAACCACACCTGGCTGTTTATGAAGATGCTGTGATCCAAGCTTGGGCCCCCTTTCTTTACCCGGTAACAGCAAAGTGCAGCGAGGTGTGTAATGTGTGGCGGGAAACCAAATCACACACCTGCAGTTCCACCGTTCAGGAGTGGGGAGTGGAGGACCAGGTTCAGGGCTAACCTAAACTACACAGGGAATATGAGGGTAGCCTAGGCTATCCAATGAGACCCTGCCTTAAGAAAAAGAAAAAAGAACTGACAGAGAAATGAAAAGATTAATACAAACAATAGCCAAAGAAGGTTATCTAGACCAGGAAGTGTTGTTATCTCCATTTCATAGGTGAGGGAGCCAAAACAAAAATAAATTAAGCAACTAGCTCAAGTCATCTCCTCGGGATCTAATCTTGGCCGAGTTGCTGTTTGGTCATTAGACTATGTCAGATCAGGTGACTTTCCCAAGACTGTTTCTTTCTAAAATGTTGGTAGTAATTCCAAGCCAGTAGTGCCCGGAGTAGGAGGCAAAAGTCTCTGATCAAGTGATTCTGGTGACTTTAGCCCATACCATGAGAACTCAGTTTTGTAAAAACAGCTTTCCTGGCCATGGCTCATGCCTGTACTCCTAATGTTCAGGAATCTGAGGCAGGAGGATCACTGCATGTTTGAGGTTGTTGTGGGGTCCACTCAAATTCAACATAACTCAAAGCTGGTGGTCAATGCACATGACAAAAATGTATCGTAATCAAGGCGCTAAGGATCTGCCGGTCAATCAGGGCTGCAGGACAGACTTGGGAGCTGAGCTGTGACACTGAAGGGACGTTGAACAGCATATTCAAAAGATGAAACCATAAAGTGAGGGGGAGTGGGGCGGCCTGTAGCACTGTCCAATCATAGTTTGACATAAGGGGTTGAGCAAGGGAATTTCCATCACTCACCATAGGAGCAAGTTCCTGGCCTGAGAACATGAACTTAGAGTGACCCTGCAGGCAAGACCAAGTTTTCCTTGAAATGGCTGGACTTAGGCAACTGTTTCCTTATAGTTTGTCCCTGAGATGGCTGAATTCAGACAACTGTTTCCTTACTACAGAAGCTGCTCAGCTAGCTATTGGGCAGTCCCCAGCTCCCCTGGGACTTTAAAACCTAGTTTCTCCCCATGATTTAATAGAGTCTGAAAATGAAATGGTAGTACCATTAAGGTAGTCTCATAAAGGTTTTTTGTTTGGTTTGCTTTTTCTTTTTTTTTTCTTTTTTTCTTTTTTTTTTTGTTGTTGTTGTTTTGTTTTGTTTTTGCTTGTTCCCAACAAGATCAGCCTGGACTCCAAGATGAGTTTAAGGCGAGCCTAGGCTACACAGTGTGACTTTGTCTCAAGAGAAAGCGAAACAAAACACAACAGAAGCCTTGAAGCCTCTCCTACCCTCAGGAGTTCTTTCTTATTGTTTCTTAATAAATCTGCGCTACGCAAGTCCTCACCTTGGTGAAAGTGGAATAGAAATAGAGCACTAATTAGGTATATTCCAACCTTTGTAAGTTAAGTTAGGCTAGCCTGGTTCCAGATGAGTCCCTGGGGCCCTCTCCTCAGAGACCGGCAAATGAAAACAGAAGGAAAATTGCACAACTTTAAAGAGAGGAAGTGACTCACAGGCTTGAAATCTAAAAAGAGGTTTTTTGTTTTTTTGTTTTTTTAGGGGAAAGGGCAAAAAAAAAAAAAAAAAAAGAGGTCAGGTTAGAAAGAGTCATTAGGATAACAAACAGTGGGCACACTAAATATTTGCTTAGAGCAGCAGTTCTCAACCTTCCTGATGCTGCAGCCCTTTATCCACTTCCTCATGTTGTAGTGACCCCAATCATAAAACTATTTCATTGCTACTTCATAACTGTAATTTTGCTACCATTGTGAATCATAATGTAAATATCTGATATGCAGATGGTCGTTAGGTGACCCCTGTGGATAAATATCTGATATGCAGATGGTCTTAGGTGACCCCTGTGAAAGGGTTGTTAGACCCAGGAGTCACCACCTACAGCTTGAGAACCTCTGGCTTACAGAAGCACAATAAATAAATAAGTGAATAAATAAATAATTTTAAAAATAAATTATGAGATCATTTTTATTTTTACATTATCATCATCTTTAGATGGAGAGTGTGGGGGGTTGTTATTGCTGTTTTTGTGTGTGGGGGGGCTGGTTTTTTGGTGGGGGCACGGTCTTGCTGTGTAGCCTGGCTGGCACAGGTATGGCATATATACACATATGCATATAAAACAAAATCTTTAATCAAAACATTCAGAACATCTTTGGACTTCCAGACATTTATTTTATGGCGTTTTTTCCCTTTTTCTTTCCTTTTTTTAATCACACAGTGGTGTCTTTTGCAGCACTGGCGGTTGACTCCGGCACACACTGTAATGTGCCAGTTTGGACCTTTGAACCTTTGAAGAAACAGTAAGCAGCACGTGTGTGCGTGGGCGTTGGTGAAGTAATTGACGTGGAGGTGAGGGCTGCCCAGCGTTCACGTTCTGTAGCTCAGAAAGCGGCTTCCACAGCCTTGCCTAGCGGGACCCAACACGGCTCCTGCTTCCCTCACGCCATACTCTGGGGACAGGGGACCTTCACGGCTAGGGCACCGCGGGAGCTCCCTTCTAGTGTCCCTCGCAAGGGATCAGAACCTCTATCTTCTCCCGGGAAAGAAATTCTCTGAACCCCTGATTCCAGATGGCCATACAGCTTTCGAGATGAAATAAACCAGTTCACATCGCTGCATTCTAGGCAGGGGTAAAAAAATGATTCAGACGTTTCCTTCAAAATATTGCATAAAGCCAGGTGGTTGCGCACGCCTTTAATCCCAGCACTTGGGAGGCGGAGGCAGGAGGATCGCTGTGAGTTCGAGGCCAGCCTGGGCTACAAAGCAAGTTCAGGACAGCCAAAACTAACATGGAGAAATCCTGTCTCAAAAACAAAACAAAACAACCCAAAAAACATTGCATAAATCACAACAAAGTTGGCTGTCGTCCTTAATTGTTGGCTGCTCTCACTAAAGAGAGATTTAGAGTTGTCTTGCTAAGGAAAACCCAAAAGACAGTCTCAAGCTTTTTTTGTTTGTTTGTTTTGGTTTGGTTTTTTGGGTTTTTTTGTTTGTTTGTTTGCGTTTTTAAAAATCTAGATTAACCTTTCTAATTAGAAGTGTTTGATAGCCTGGTGGTAGTGCAAGCCTTTAATCCCAGCACTCTGGGAAGCGGAGGCAGTTGGATCGCTGTGAGTTCGAGGCCAGTGTGGTCTATAAAGTGAGTCCAGGACAGCCAAGGCTACACAGAAAAACCCTGTCTTGAAAACCCAAAAACAAGCAAACAAAACAAAACAAAACAAAAAAATAAGTGTTTGATATATTGTTTCTGTTTAAGAACAGGGTATTCTTCTGGCCTAGACCTTGAAACAATCTTTCTGGCCCGATTTCCCAAATGCTGGTTGGGGATTACAGACAGGGATCACCAGATCTGGTCGCTAAATTGTTTCAATCCAAGGTTAGTAAACCAGAAATCTCCACAGGTCATTATTGTGTTGGAATTTCACAGATCTTTTGTTAGTTTCTTGACCCAAAGTAAAAGGTTAGAGCCACGACTTCCGTTTTTGAAGCGTTGTTTTCTGAGGGCTCTTGCTAATTTGTCAGTATTTTCCAACCCCAAGGCGCTCTGCCTGCACTTTGCAACGTGGTTTTGCAGGACCCCTGACCTAGGTTAGCCGGACAGCCAAAGGCCTCCCCCGGGGTGGCTCCTAGTCTCCTGGCACTGATCTGGGATCTCCGGGCGCTGAGTTGGGGTCCCCTCGCCCAAGCTGGGCTCCCACCTCAGGGCTGGGCAGCTCCAGAGACCCAGCCTAGCCTGTGTTCCGCTGCAGTAGGGAACAGCGCCCCGGAGCGGCTGGGTTGTCACGTGTCTCGGAGGCATGGGCGGGGCAGCCGGGCGGTATTTAGTACTCGGTGTGGGCTGCCTCGCGGTACTGTGATCTGGAAGGTGAGGACTTGCTTCCTGGTCTGCTCTCCCGTTCGGTGAGTGCTGCACCAGATCTGCTTCCCAGGCCGGCACCCCGCTGTCACAACGGGTGGTGGTGGGCCGCGGGGACAGCTCGAGGCTGCCTGGTGGTGGGTCGCGGGGACAGCCCAGGGCTGGCTGGGAAAGCTCTCGCTTTTGTTCTAGAGGTTTCCTTTCTGCTTGCACTTCCCTCCGGGCTGTGGTAGAGCAACCTGCATTTGTCCTGTAAAGGCTTTAGTTAAAGGGGAAACAACTTACAGAAGTACTTATGGGGTACGTAGTGAGAACTGTCCCGTTTCCCTTTGCTGTTTCACTAGGGAGCGATGGCTCTCTATAGCTCAAGCTGAGCTCGAACTCGCGCTCCCACCCTGCCACAGTACCACCACACCCCTTGAAAAATGTTGTAAATTGCCTCAGGGCAATTCTTATGGAACTGGGACCTTTGACAGGAGGCTGCACTAGCTGTCTAGGCAGTCTGTTGCTGGGCAGAAGGCGATTTCGCATGGGTGTGGGTCACCGGGGATACTGAATTTTACAGCTAGTGCTGGTCCTGAGTTGTTCTCCAGTTCCCTGGAACAACTTTCTTGAACTCAGTCAGCATAAGGCTAATTTCAGTTTTGGTCACAAGAATGGTAAACGCCCTAAAGTGTCACAGCTTTATAGGGGCAATGCTGGGAGCAGTAGTGGTGATCTGTGCCTAATCTCAACACTAGGGAGGTTGAGTAAGGAGGACTTTAGATAGGCCAAGACTTAATCCTGCCACGTGGGAGGCAGAGGCAAGGATGTCTGTCTTTTAGCTGGAAGCCAGGTGGCGTACATCATTAGTTCTAGGCTGGCTAGGGTTACATAGTGAGACCCTGTGTGGGTGGTACACGCCTTCAATCCTAGCATTCTGGGAGGTAGAGGGAGTTCAAGGTCACCCTAGTCTACAAAAAAAAGAGTTCTGGGACAACCAGGACTGCTACACAGAGAACTCTTGTCTCAGAAAGCCTAAATAAATAAATATAGTAATCAAGGGCAGGTGTGTGGGGAAGCTAAGATGTCTTCTGTTTGATTCGCATCCTTTGTCTTCCTGGTTAGCATGTTTGAGAACAGACGGTTCAAAGGCATTTCTAATGTCTTGTTTAAGAGACAGGACATAAAAAAAAAAAAAAAGAGAGACAGGACATATGCCAATGGCTACTGTTTCCTATTAAAAGTGTGTAAACAGCTCTGAAGCTTCGCCTAGCATCAGGCTGTTGGCCCCGGAGAGGACTCTGAGTTCAAGGGTGGAAAACTGAAAGTTCCTCTGCCGGAATTGGGCACCTGCCTAGGTTGGGGCAGGGATTGGTTCCTAATGTTCTGAAATCACTTTCTTTTCTCTCCAGGTCTCTCTTTTCTCCAGGAGGAAAAATGGCGTCTCTTGCAGTTGATCCACAACCGGTATGATTTTTAAACACACATCTCTCTCGGCCCTTCCTTTCTCAGTGTTTGAGTCATTAATATCTGTTCGTCTGTGGTTGCAGAGTGTGGTGACCAGGGTGGTCAACTTGCCCTTGGTGAGCTCTACCTACGACCTGGTGTCCTCCGCTTACATCAGTACAAAGGATCAGTATCCGTATGTGAGATCTGTGTGTGAGATGGCGGAGAAGGGTGTGAAGACGGTCAGCTCCGTGGCTGTGACAAGCGCCCTGCCTGTCATCCAGAAGCTGGGGCCACAAAGTGAGTTCAGACTTTCCTGTCAACCTTGAGCCCCAGGGAGTAGATCAGCTGAGTTCTGAACAACACCAGGAAGCCCTCAGGCCTCCCTGCAGCACAGTACTGCCTCTACGCAGAAACTGGTGGCCTCCTTCATTCACACAGAAGGACTCATTCGCAGCAGCAGCCGCAGCAGCCGTGACAGGCGCTCCCTCACGTTATGCTAATAGAATCTTCCCAGCTGGCTTGGTGGCTCATACCTGTCACATGCGAGCACTTTGAAGGGGAGGTGGAGGAGAAGTATAGGTTGAAGGCCAGCCATGGCTGTGTAACGAGCTCCAGGCTGCCTGAGCTGCAGGAGACATTGTCTTAAAAAGGAAAAAAAGAAAGGCTGGACTTGGTGGTGTCTGCCTTTAGACCCAGAACTCTGGAGGTAGAGGCATGCAGATCTGAGTTCAAGCCCAGCCTGGTCTACATAGCAAAATCCAGGCTGGCTAGAACTAAGTAGTAAGAGCTTGTCTCAAGACAAAGGGAAAAAAAAGGGAAAGAAAATTTCCCAAATGCTTTTGTGTTAGTAACTGAAATTACAACGGAGTCATCCAAGGGGTGAACTGAGTTAGCATTCTCATGCAACATATTTGTTTGTTTGTTTGTTTGTTTGTTGAGAAAGGGTTTCTCTGTGTAATAGCCTTGACTGTCCTGGACTCGCTTTGTAGAACAGGTTGGCCTCAAACTCATAGCGATCCACCTGCCTCTGCTTCCAGAGTGCTGGGATTGCAAGTGTGAGCCTCTACCCCTGGCTGGCCTGTTATCTTTAAGCGGGAAGCTTGGACTGAAATCTTCCTTGTTAGGAAGATCCAGAGTGCTACTGTTCTTGGTGAGACCCCAGAATGTGTCTCTATGCACTGAGATAAAAAGGATTAAGCCGGCATGGAAATGCTAATTCTGAGAGTTTTCAGTTATTTTATTTTCTGAGTGGACGCTTGCGTACTCTGTCACTAACACTGAGGCTTTCTTCCTTGGCTGCTTTTCCCGTACAACCTGTTACTTACCTGTCACTGGAAGAAAGTTGCCAAGAACATGCCAAAATTTTCTTCCTGTCAGAGCTAGAGAAACCGGGAAGAAGATTTTGAGGTTTTAAGAAAAGCAAACTGCATCCTTGCTATTTTTGTAATGAGGTTAACCAAAGCCCTCAGGTACTGTCCTGTGAGTTCATCCTGCATACAGCGAGTCGTCATTTTCCTGTCTGTTTTCTGCAGTTGCAGTGGCCAACACCTATGCCTGCAAGGGGCTGGACAGGATTGAGGAAAGGCTGCCTATTCTGAACCAGCCCACAACAGAGGTGAGCTTGTGATAAGCGTCGAGGCCTGCTGCTTGGTGTCAGCCCAGGCTCTGTGTGCCACAATCGGATGCCTTTCCCTTCAGCAGGAGCTAGGGGTACTTTAGAAAGAGTAATGGCTGCTCCCCGTCTTCCTGAACTGCTGCCAGGTTAAGTCCAAGAAACAGAGAGGAACTGGCTAGAATGGTTTCAGGCTGGTCTTCCGTTGTGAGACTGCTCTTGAAAACGGACTCCAGATGGTGCTGGATGGATTACAAACTAAGAGAGACAGTCTGGGTTGCTCCCATGCACTATGCACGTGAGAGCTGGCCAGTGCTGGCCAAACGATTGCTTCATCTATCCTAGTGACCCTGCAGTTCAGATAATGCCCTACATTTTTCTCTCTGGCTAAGAATATAGCATTGCAGCTGGCACATACTTTAATCCCAGCACTCAGGAGGCAGACGCAGGCGGACCTCTGTGAGTTCGAGGCCAGCTTGGTCTACAAAGTGAGTCCAGGACAGCCAACGCTACACAGAGAAACTTCGTCTCAAAAAACTAAAACCAACCAAACAAACAAAAAAACAAAAAACAAAAAACAACACTGCACAAAATGATATCAGTTGGGAGGAACTCTGCTGTGTCTCACCATGTAAATGGATGAGTTTACTACACAGCCCTTATAGTATTGTGTCTTTAAAATTATGTTGCCTGAGCAATTATTTCCCATTTGGAGTATTTAAGTTTTGATGAATGGTTCACTAGTCGCGGTGCATGATTTGTATCCCAGGATTCTAGGCAGATGCAGGCTGTTCTCTGTGAGTTCAAAGCCACCCTGGTCTACACAGTAAGACCCTTTCTAAAAAAAAAAATTTTTTTTTTTGATGACTAATTTATAACATCAAGCATGACCTACCTGTGCACAAGGCCGAGTTTGATCTATAACACCACAACAGAAGTAGTCAACTCCCTGTATTTCAAACTAAGTAAAAAATTAGGTTGGCATTTTAAACAGGAAGTTTTGTAAACTGAGATCTTACCGAGAAGTAACTTGGAGGCGTTTGTTGCTAGCGGTCCTCATGTCTCTGTGCCGCCCTCCTCTGTATCTCTTGCCATCTTCTGGCCTTCTCAAGATTCTCTTTAACCTGGGCAACCCTATGGGTCAGCACCTAGAGGACCAAGTTCAGCTTGGTCTGCACTCTCCTTTCTAGACAATGGGACTTCTCAATCTGCCGCTGTCCAGTGTTGTATAATCTCACCCATAGGTAATAACTTTCTTCATTTGTTTTGTTTTGTTTGGGGGTGGGTGGGTACAGGGTCTCTTAGCCCAGGTTGCCCTTGAATTCCCTTTGTAGGTAAGGGTAGCATTAAGCTTTTGATGCTCTTGCCTCTGCCTCCCAAGCGCTGGGTTTTTAGGTTTGTAGACTACCATGCCCACTTTTTACGGTGCCAGACCTTAGGCCCAGGGTTTCATATTTAAATCTTATACATTCCTAGCCTACCTCCTTTTCTCAGTGGCTTTTTTTTTCTTTTTTTGTTTTCTCTCAGTGGCTTTTCTCCCTGTACTTTTATTTACACACAAATGTAATGTTGTAAACGTTTATTGGAGTTTTCTTTTCTGGAGAGGAGGACCTGCTGAAGACTGAACCCAGGCCTTTTTGCTTGATTTTGGTTTTGAGTCAAGGTGTCGCTTGTGTGGCAGAACTCAAACTCCAGCCTCAGCCCCTTGAGTGCTGGGATTATAGTTATGAGCCACCATACTTAGTAGGTTTGAAACATACTATATACGATTGGCCGCAGTGGAACACACTTTTAGTCCCAGCACTTGGGAGGCAGAGGCAGGCACTTCTGTGAGTTCAAGGCCAACCAGCCTGGTCTACAAAAGTGAGTCCAGGACAGCTAAGGCTACACAGAGAAACCCTCTCTTGAAAAAACAAAAACAAACAAACAAAAAAAATTGAAACCAAGAGCACCAAGATAAAGTTTTAAAAAATACTGTATGTAAATTAACTTGGAGGGGGGTGTTGAATGGGGTGTTTGTGCCACAGTGCATGTGTAGAGGTCAGCTGGCATCTTAAGAAGTTGGTTCTAGCTGGGCGTGGTGGCGCATGCCTTTAATCCCAGCACTGGGGAGGCAGAGGCAGGCAGATTGCTGTGAGTTCGAGGCCAGCCTGGTCTACACAGAGACACCGTGTCTCAAAAAGTCAAAAACAAAAAAACTATACAATCTTGTTAAAAAAAAAAAAAAAAGAAGTTGGTTCTCTCGTTCCACCATGTGGACTCCAAGGGGTGGAGCTCAGGCCTTCCGGATTTGGTAGCACTTCATTTTCTGGGTTGGGCCATCTTACTAGCCCCAAGATAAAATTCTTTTTTGTTGTTATTTTTATTTCTTGAGACAGGGTTTCTCCACATAGCCTTGGCTGTAGACCAGGCTGGCCTCCCAGGCTCCTAATATAAATTACTAGTGGGCAAATCAAAGCTAGTCATGGTGGCACACAGAGGCAAGTGGATCTCTGTGAGTTCCAGGTCAACAAGGGCAACATAATGTGAGACCTTGTCTCAAGTAAGAACAACACAAACAAGACAACTTGCCTCAACAGATTGATTCATTTCATGTTTATTTATTTATTTATTTATTTTTTTTATTTTTTATTTTTGGTTTATTGAAACAGGGTTTCTCTGTGTAACAGCTATGGCTGTCCTGGAACTTACTCTGTAGACCAGGCTGGCCTCAAACTCACAGCAATCTGCCTGCCTCTGCCTCCCAAGTGCTGGGATTAAAGGTGTGCGCCACCACTGCCTGGCTGCTTATTTACCTTGTTTCTACATCTAACAATCTGTAGGGAATAGCCCATAGGACAAAGACCTGACGTCGACGTTCAGCCTCGTTAAATATCAATGCTGATTCCTAAGACCGAGAGTAAAGGGCATGATCGGCCCGTCTTTCACATTTGGCTATGCAGCCTTTGTAAAACCGTAAATGTGTATTTGCCCACATTTCTCATAAGATGGCTCCTCTGTTTTCTCTGTTTACAGATTGTTGCCAACGCCAAAGATGCTGTAACTGGGGCAAAAGATGCAGTGACAACTACCGTGGCTGGGGCCAAGGATTCTGTAACCAGCACAATCACAGGGATGGTGGGTAGGACCAAGGAAGCAGTCACCGGTGGCGTAGAAAAGACCAAGTCTGTGGTCAATGACAGCATCAACTCGGTTTTGGGGAGTCGGATGGTGCAGCTCGTAAGCAGTGGAGTAGAAAATGCACTTACCAAGTCGGAGCTGCTGGTAGACCAGTACCTCCCTCTCACTCAGGAGGAGCTAGGTAATGGTCCTTTTATGCTGAAGTGATGTCTGATTCCCTTTTTAGAACTTTGTTCATTATTTAGAGACAGGTCTCACTGTGTAGCCCTGGTTGGCCTGCTATGTAGACCAGGTTGGCCTTGAACTCACAGAGATCTGCCTGTCTCTGCCTCTCAAATGCTGGGATAAGTGTATACCACTGCACTCAGCCAAAAGCTACTGTTAACCTTAATGAAGTAACTAATTAATTAATTTTGTGTGTGGTGTGCATGAGTGCCATGCTACATGTGTGGAAGTGAAGGGACAGGTTGTAGGGACTGGTTCTGTTCTTCCTGCATGTGTGTCTTAGTGGCTGTTCTATTGCTGTGACAAAACACCATGACCAAGGCCAACATATAAAGGAAAACATTCAGTTGGACTTATGGTTTCAGAGAGTTGGAGGCCATGACGCTGAGGCAAAAACATGCTGGCAGGGACAGCCAAGAGCTCACATCTTCGTCAACAAGCTAGAGGTGGAAACGACACCCCAAACTGAAACCCTAAAGCCTGCTCCAGCAAGGCCATTCTTCCTAGTCTTTACCATCCAGCTCCAGCAAAGCCCTGGAGGGCCGTTCTCCTTCAAACGGCCACAGTGTGGGTGCTGGGGGTCAAACTCAGGCCTTCAGGCTTTGTGGCAGGTACCTCTACCCACTTAGCCATAGTCCTGGCTTTTAAAATTGTTTTCTTTTAAGTATTTTACATAACCCAGGCTAGCCTTGACTCCCTGTCTAGCTGAGGATGACTTTGATCCTTCCGTCTCTACCTCCCAAGTACACACACTTTCTATTTGTTTGTTTATTTATCTTTCTTTTTTTTTTTAATTTACTGAGACAGGGGTCTCAGATAGCCAAAGCTGGCCTCGGGCTCATCAGGCAGATAATGCTAGCTTTGAACTCCTGATCTTTCTGTCTCCATCTCCAAAGTGCTGGCGTTACAGGTGTGTACATAGTAAGTTCCAGACCAGCCAGGGTTGCATAGTGAACATGTCTTTAAAAAAAAAAAAAAATGGGGCATGGAGGTTTACGCCTATAGTCCCAGTACTAGAAAAGCAGAGGCAGGAGGAAGACCAAGAATTTAAAGCCGGGGCTGGAGAGATGGCTCAGTGGAAGAATCTGGGTTCAATTCCCAGGACCCACATGGGGGCTTGTGACTGTCTGCAGCTACAGTTCCACCACAGGTGCATGTGATACACAAATGTACATGCAAGCAAAACACCCATACAGCCGGGCAGTGGCGGCGCACACCTTTAATCCCAGCACTTGGGAGGCAGAGGCAGGCCGATTGCTGTGAGTTCGAGGCCAGCCTGGTCTACAAAGCGAGTCCAGGACAGTCAAGGCTACACAGAGAAACCCTGTCTCAAAACAAAAAACAAAAACCCACCATACACTGAATAAAAACGAATAAGTCTTTTTAAAAGGTTTAAAACCACTTTTGATTATATAGCAGCTTTGAGACCAGCCTTAGTAGAACTTAATTACCACTGTGGCTTGTACTATGTGCCAGGGCCCATGTGGCTAAGAAATTCATGCTGGCCTGGTGCATGCCGTTAATCCTAGTGTTTGGAAGGCAGGCGTGTGCATATAAACAAATATAGTACTTCGAGTGACCAACCCACCTTCGAGTGCTTTAGGAAATAAAAGCATCTTTATTAGAATCCCATCGGGGATCCCTTGTTTATTTTCTCTGTTTCTTTTTGTCCTTTATTATCAGAGATGGAAGCAAAAAAGGTGGAAGGATTTGATACGGTTCAGAAGCCAAGTTGCTATGTAAGACTAGGGTCCCTGTCCACGAAGCTCCGCGCCCGGGCCTATCAGCAGGCTCTCAGCAGGGTTAAAGATGCCAAGCAGAAAAGCCAGGAGACCATTTCTCAGCTCCATTCCACTGTTCATCTGGTGAGTATGCGGTCAGAAGGAGAGGGGCAGATATTATGATACTTAAGCATTTCAGTACTTGTAGGTAGGCATGGCAGTGCGTGACTTTAATCTCATCGCTCAGGAGGCAGAGGCAGGAGGATCTTTCTGAGTTTGAGACCAGCTTGTTCTACAAAGTGAGTCTAGCACAACTAAGGCTACATAAAGAAACCTTGTCTCAGCCTGGAGAGATGGCTCAGAGGTTAAGAGCACTGCCTGCTCTTCCAAAGGTCCTGAGTTCAATTCCCAGCAACCACATGATGGCTCATAATCATCTATAATGAGATCTGGTGCCCTTTTCTGGCCTGCAAGTGTACATGCAGGCAGAACAGTGTATACATAATACATAAATAAATCTTTAAAAAGAAAGAAAGAAACCATGTCTCAAAAATTTTTTAAAATACAGCCGGGCAATGGTGACGCACACCTTTAATCCCAGCACTTGGGAGGCAGAGGCACGTGGATCGCTGTGAGTTCGAGGCCAGCCTGGTCTACAAAGTGAGTCCAGGACAGCCAAGGCTATACAGAGAAACCCTGTCTCAAAAAACCAAAAATAAATAAATAAAAATAAAAAATAAAAACATTTATTTCAATATTGTATATGAATAGCCCAGTGGAAAAGGGGAGAATGTTCAGATGCCTTTAGAAAAGGAAATAAAACTAGGTCTCCTGGCATGTTGAGTCCAGCCACCTCCCTGTCCTGTGGCGTGAGCAGCGTGTGACGCTGTGGGCAATGGGTCGGAGAAGGAACTGCTGCTGCTTTGAACGTGTGCAGAACTCCAGCTCTGAGAAGAGCAGCTTGTGTGGGCTGCAGAGAGAGAGAAAGGCCTCAGTGGTTCCAAGCACTTGTAGCTCTCACAGACGGGTCACCAGCGCACACACAGCAGCTTGGAATTGCCCGTAAATTTAGTTCCAGGGACCCAACAACACCCTTTTCTGACCTCTGAGGGCACCAGGCACACACACTGTGCACATACGTACATGCAGACATACACTTACCACATAACATAAAAATAAGTAAGTCTTTAAAAATAGGAAAGGAAAAAAGAAAAGAAATCACTTTCATTGATTGCAGCACTCAGGGCGGGAGAGGTAGTGGGAGATCTGTGACTTTGAGGCCAGCCCGATTGACATAGCAAGTTCTAGGACAGCCAGGACTAAGACTTTGTCTCAAAAAACTAAACAAACAAATAAGCTAGTGGAGAGAGTTGTAAACAGGTGTCTTGTGCACTTTCTCTGGGAGACCATAACAGTGCACAAGTCGGGGTAGGTCTGTGCAACACACCACAATGGATTATTGTGAGCCATTAAAGATTGCCAAGTTAAAGAATGGCATGTACTGTACTGAATGCCAATCTTTCTGGGAACAACAGGTAGCTGGTAACAAGGAAGAGGAAGGCTGAATTCTTTCCTTTTTTTTTTTTTTTTTTTTTTTTTGAGACAAGGTCTTGTTATATAGTTCAGGCTGTCCCAGAACAGACCAAACTAGCTCTAAACTTGTAACACTTCTCTTTCCTTTGCGCCCCCCACCCCCACCCCTGGGCTAGGATTACAGGCATGCACTACCGTGCCTGGCCTTCTTCCTCTTTATTTCACCCCACCCCACCCCACCCCCGTGCCTTTTCTTTTTTTAATTCTTATCTACTTTTCACGCAAATATAAATCTATTACACTTTACTTGGACTAAACAGGAGACACATTTGGCACCAGCAATTTAATAGTTGCGTAGAGAGGGCTGGAGAGATGGCTTAGAGGTTAAGAGCACTGCCTGCTCTTCCAAAGGTCCTGAGTTCAATTCCCAGCAACCACATGGTGGCTCACAACCATCTGTAATGGGGTCTGGTGCCCTCTTCTGGCCTGCAGGCAGACACTGTATACATAACAAATAAATCTTAAAAAAAAAACCAGTTGTGTAGAGAGGCAATAAAGGGCCACAGCTCTCATTAAACTCACCTGTGTTGCTGCAAGCGGATGAGGAATGAGTTGTCATGGTCACCTGTTCTGTCTGGTCACAGATTGAATTCGCAAGGAAGAATGTGCACAATGCCAACCAGAAAATCCAGGATGCTCAGGAGAAGCTCTGTGTCTCCTGGGTGGAGTGGATGAGAAGCATTGGCTATGATGACACTGACGAGTCCCACTGTGCGGAGGTAAGGTGACACACAAAACCCTTCCCTATGGTGTCTGGAGTTCTTACCTGTCACACCAGTTTCCCTGCGGAATCTTCTGTCGGCCCCACGCTGTGGCATAGATGTGGAACACCAGCTACTTGGGGTGTTGAGGCAGGAGGCTAACAGGTTCAAGGCCAACCTGGGCTCATCTCGTCATGAAAAATAGAGAGGGGGTTGGTGAGAGGGGGTTGGTGAGAGGGATAAGCAGACAAAGGCACCTGGGACCCACAAAGCAGGAGAGGACCAACTCCCTCAGGTTCTCCTTTGACCTCTGCATAAGTGCACACAGTAAATGTAGTTTAAATCTGTTTTTTTTTTTTTTTAAGTAAAGAGAGGGCTGGGGATACAGCTCAGCGGTGCATAGTATCTGCTTTCAAATGGGTGAGTCGATCTAGAAGAGATGAGGACACAGCTGAGAACTGATGATGTGAAAACTGACAACTACTATCAAAAGGATAAGCAAGGCGGCTGAGCACAGTGGCACATGCCTTTGATCCCAGCCCTTGGGAGGCAGAGGCAGGCAGCTCAGTGTGAGTTCAAGGCCAGCCTGGTCTACAAAGCAAGTCCAGGACAGCCAAGGCTACAAAGAGACACCCTGTCTGGAAAACAAACAAAAACAAAAACAAAAAAACAAAAACAAAAACAAAAAAAAATAAGCAAGGGCAATGATCCAGAACTAGCTCAGCATAACCGTAACCATACAGAACAGTTCTTTGTGTCTCCAGTGCCAGCATGCCTCTGCAATCGGTATCAGCTGTTTGTTCATTCATATTGTATCTTCCTATCTTCCTATTTGGGAATAGACTATCTTAAACTATCAACAGGGAGCGTACATTTTGAATGTCTGCTCTCCCCTGCTTGCGGCTCTTCAGTTTAAGATCTGGCTTTTGCAGTCCCGAGTTCAAATCGCCTACTTAGCTACTCTCCCACTGTTAATTGGGCAAATTCCTTGAACTGTACTACGCATCTGTTACTCGATGTGAAATTGATTAGTGCCGCTGCATACAATATTGATATTAAAAAGTCAAAGAACTGGTTGGGGGTTTAGCTCAGTGCCGGAGCATTCCTCCTTGGGGAAGAACAAGCAAGCACTCAAGAGTTGGAGAAGCTGTTTGTGCAGTGGACATCTGCATGGCTACCTAGCCCACATAGTGTGCTTGGGCTAAATCATACATAGCACCATTGGATCCACTGCTAATTCTCGTGTTTGTTTTATTTTTAGCACATCGAGTCACGTACCCTGGCTATCGCCCGCAACCTGACTCAGCAGCTCCAGACTACGTGCCAGACTCTCCTCTCCAACGTCCAAGGGTTACCACAGAACATCCAAGATCAGGCCAAACACTTGGGGGTCATGGCAGGCGACGTCTACTCGGCGTTCCGCAATGCTGCCTCCTTTAAGGAAGTGTCTGATGGCGTCCTCACTTCCAGCAAGGGGCAACTGCAGAAAATGAAGGAATCCTTAGATGATGTGATGGATTACCTTGTTAACAACACTCCTCTCAACTGGCTGGTAGGTCCCTTTTATCCTCAGTCTACCGAGTGTCAGAACGCAGAGGCGGACAAGACCAACCCGAAGGTCCAGCAGTCTGAGCTCAAAACTCAGTAAACCTGTCCTTGTCACCAGTGCATGATGTGGCCAGTCAGGCGACGCCCTCCGCTAAATTAAATTTAACGCACTAGATGGCTTTAGATGGTCATCCTCAGCTGAGTTATGGCGATGCCACAGCTGGTCCTGGCACATGAATTCTTTTCACCTGGCTGGTTAGTGGAGCATGTTAGTTTTGTGAGAGCCTAGCTGGAACTTAAAAGCGCAGGTGTACTTAACTGTCTTGACTGTGGCCTTTGTGTTGTTATCGGCTGTAAACGTCTGTCTGTACTGAATAAAGATTCATTCATGTGGCCTCTGCTCTGAATGGGCATCTGCTCCTGTGTGGTCTCAGCAGGCTTCATAATTGTCCCTGTCAAGGCGCGTGCTTGAGGACCTTGAATTTCGGTTTCTTATGCCCCATGAAGAAACGTCTTTGGAGTCAATAAAACTCACAGCAGGATAGAGCACTTTGTCACTTTGTCATGTGCGCTTTGTGTGTTGCTTTCATTGACCAGCTTGACCTGCCTGACATTGTTAAGCACATACATGGATTCCAGTTGGCCTGTTTGGGGAGTTCAGCAGGGTGATAGCATTAGAGGACAAAGTCTAATAGGAGATTTCAAACGAATTCAAAGCTCATATGAGGCTGAGCACATTGTTGCTGCTACTCAGAGGGTGATGGGAGAAGATCACTTGAACCCAGGAATTAGAGAGCCCCCTGGGCATCAGCAAAGACCCCATAGAAGGAATTAAGGTTCGGCTAAAGGTGCTTGCTGCCAAGCCTGATGACCTGAGTTCAAGACCTACCCACATGGTAGAGGGAGAGAAATGACTCTGAATGTTGTTCTCTGAGTTCCTTATGCACAAGCATGCAGGCAGACATGCACGCACGCACGCACGCACGGACAGGAAGCAATTGGGCAGTTTGCATTACTTTCCCTGAAAGATGGTAGAATTTTTTTCCCCCAAGAGCCCAGTTAAAAAGTCACAGTGAGGGCCTGGAGAGATGGAACACTGTCTATTCTTCCAGAGGTCCTGAGTTCAATTCCCAGCAACCACATGGTGGCTCACAACCATCTATAATATGGTCTGATGCCCTCTTCTGACCTGCAGGTGTACACGTAGGCAGAGCACTGTATACAAAATTTATAAATAAATAAATCTTAAAAAAAAAAAAAGTCACGGTGAGATTGCTCAGTATCCCCTGGCAATATCTGAGTGAGAAAACAACTTCAGTCACTGGTGAGGCACCCGTAGGAAAATAAAAGAAGTGTAAGGAATCTGCTGATGGTATGGCAGCATCTAGTCCCTTTAAGGGTGACCTGTTGTTTAGCATTGTCATGAGTCTCCTTAGCACAAACTGCAGTCTCATCAAACTTTCAAAGCTGTGAATGCAGGCTGCGGTTGCAGCTCAGCTGGTAGACTGAGTTCCTGGCATGCCCTAAACCCTGGCTTCAATCCCTAACACCTCATAAACTAGGTGTGTGCACTCCTGTGATCCTAGCCTTCTGGAGGGGCTAGCAGGAAGATCACAAGTTCAAGATCACCCATGGTTACGTAGTGAGTTCAGAGAAGCTTAAAGTATTTTCTCCTCCACCCCTCCCAGAGACAGGGTTTCTCTGTGTAGCCTTGGCTGTCCTGGACTCACTTTGTAGACCAGGTTGGCTTCACAGTGATCCACCTGCCTCTGCCTCCAGAGTGCTGGGATTAGAGGCATGCACCACCACACCCCATGCCTAAAGTGTTTTCAAGACAGCAAATTCCAGGGCCTGGAGGATGACACATTGATTAAGCATTGGCTGCTCTTGCAGAGAACCTCCTGGGTTCCATTCTTAGCACGCACATGAAGGCTCACAGGTGCTTAAAGCCCAATTCCAGGGTATCCTACGCCCTCTTCTGGCAACTATGGCTGTTGCGTGCATGTGAGCATGCAATCAAGCAAAATGCTCCTATGCATAAAGTAAAAAAAATTTTAAATAGAGTGTTTTTAAAAAAGAAAGCAAGTTCTAGAGCCACAGGCTCTGCCTCTCAGGCTAAGAAGTGAGCAGGGCTGCCCATCCCTAGAACCAAGCTCTCAGAAGGTTGTCTCTTCCCCTGCTCAGCCCTTCCAGTGAAAACAAGAAAGAGTAGCCAGAAAGCCGGCTGCTGTGGTGCACACCTGTAATCCCAGTACTTGGGTGGGGAGTAGAGGCAGGCAGATCTCTGAGTTCAAGGCTTGCCTGGTCTACAGAGTGAGTTACAGGACAGCCAGGGCTACCCAGAGAAACCCTGTCTTGAAAAACAAAACGGGCTTGAGAGATGGCTCAGTGGTTAAGAGCATTGGTTGTTCTTCCCAAGGATCTGAGTTCAAATCCCAGCACCCACATGGAAGCTCACAACTGTCTGTAACTCCAGATCTGGGTGAGGGGCGGGGGCCTGACTCCCTTATAGACACATACAAGCAGGCAAAACACAAATGTACATAAAATAAAAATAAATCATTTAAAAAACAAAACAAACCCCAAACAACACCCCCACCCCAAAACCAACCAACCAGCCACATACACCGCCCCACACACACTCAAACAAAACAAAACAGCAAGAAAAAGCATGTGACTTTACCTGTGTCCTTGTCGTTGGGGCTGGGACCCCCTGGCGTCCTGGCAATTGTCTTTGGCAGTTATAGACCTTCTGATTTCAGGTAAGGTAGATTGTTCATGGGTCTCTGCTTCTTTATTTTTCTCCCCTTGGTTCAAATCATCCAAATCTTACTATCCGGTGCCTCAAAAGTGTGTGGGTAGTTTATTTCAATGGATGGAAATACTTGTATTTGCAAGTATAATATAAAAATGTTTCTTGTGTTTATTTACTTGCTTTAGTAGATATATAGTGCCATGCTGGGTGTGGAGCAGAGGACAACTTGTGGGAGTCCATTTCCTCCTACCATGTGGGTTTCCTCAACAAACTCAGCTCCTCAGGCTTGGCAGCAAGCGCCTTTACCTTCCGGGTCATCTCACTGGCCCAGTGGTTATTTTTGTTTGTTTGTTTGTTTTTTGAGATGCAGTCTTATTATGCTGTTTAAACTGGCCCAACTCGTGGACTGAAGCAATCCTCCTGACTCAACCTTCGGGGTACAGGAGTTATAGACGTGTGATACTACCCCTGGCATGGAAAACTCATATGTGATAACTGCATTGCATGGTTTTCCTTGTTGAGACTGATCTTGCTACACAGCTCTGGCCGCCTTCAGTCTTCTGAGGGCTGTATAGGCATGTGTCACAATACTGGCTACTTAATTCTCAAAAGTATACTCGTGCGTTTCTCCATTACTGAGATTTCAGTGCTAACTAAATTGATTATGAAAGGGAGATGGGTTTGAAATTTATTCTTCCTGAGCAACAGAATGCATACTAGAGCTGGGTGTTGTGGCACAAATCTGTAGTCCCAGCACTTGGGAGGCACAAGCAGACAGATCACTGTGGGTTCGAGGCCAGCCTGGTTCACAAAGTGAGTTCTAGGACAGCTAAAGCTACACCGAGAGACATTGCTTCAAAGAGAACAAAACAGTATCAAAGCCAGACTACAGTGCAGATCACTTTTAGAAGAAGCCCCTGCTGTTTATCATGACCTATGAATACTGGTTGTAGTTTTGTCTGCCTGTGTCTTTGTTTAGGGAATTTGTGCAAGTATAATTTTTATTGGCTTATCAATGTTTGGTGTCTTCAAATCTTGCTTCACTGTGGCATAAACTGACAGAAACTTTAGTTTTAGCAAATTTCCTAACACGATCTCTTACCATGGCAGCTCAGTAAGTAATAGTTGCATGAGCTCTAGTGTGGCAAGCCTGAGTGAAGAACTCTGTACTAGCGCTGGACATGGCAGCCACGCCTTTAATCCCAGCACTCCTGGGGGGCAGAGGCAGGCCAATCTCTGTGAGTTCGAGGCCAGCCTGGTCTACAAAGCGAGTCCAGGACAGCCAAGGCTACACAGAGAGACCCTGTCTCAAAAAAAGTGAACAAAAACAAAACAGAAACAAAAAAAAAAAAAAAAAAAAAACCTCTGTGGTTAGTTTTGTGCAAAAAAACAAAACAAAACAAAACAAAACAGAAAGCTCAACAACCAACCAATCAGCCAAAACCACCAAACAAATAGCTCAAGAGAATATGGAGTCCTGCTCATTAATCTCTTTAGTTTCCTTATTTTTTACAGATCAGTGATGCCTCTATAGATGGGCATGAAGTATTGAAGATAAGGGTATCTTCAATATTTTAAAAATTAATTTCTTTTGCATTTTGGTTAGGCATGCCTTTAGCTCCAGCACTAGGGAAGAAGAGGTAAGTGGATCTCTCAGTTTGAGGCCAGCCTGGTCTACAAAGCTAGTCCAGGATAGCCAAGGCTACACAGAGAAACCCTGAAACAAAGAAAGAAAAAAAAATTAAGAGTCTCATTATGTTGCCAGGCTAGACTACAAATCTTGGGTTCAAGTAGTTTTACTTTGTTTCCCCATCAGTCTCCCCAAAAGTTCAGACTGTGGTAGACACAAGTCACTCTACCCATCTGTGTGGTCTTCACTAGCTTGCACTAGAGGTATGAGATTGCCATCTGTGGGACAATGACACATATGTCTCTAACTGGAAAGCACAGGTAAATTCAGAATACCAGGGCATAGCTGAGCTGTGGTGGCACATGCCTTTAATCCCAGCACTTGGGAGGCAGAGGTAGGCGGATCGCTGTGAGTTTGAGGCCAGGCTGGTCTCCAAAATGAGTCCAGGACAGTCAAGGCTACACAGAGAAACCCTGCCTGGGGGGGGGGGAGAATACCAGGGCAGGATTAGGGAAAACACATCTCCTTTGCCAAGACATTTAAGGCACTAAAGAGTAGTGAAGTAAGAAGAGAAACTAAAATGTGGGTTATTCTCGATACTCCTAAAGTGTTACTCCCAGGGGAGGGACGAGGAGTGCAGGTCTTTAAGGAGCCAAGTCTACCTAGTGCCTGGGAAAGCAGGTGTGGGAGGAGAGGAGCCTCTCGCCAGCTGGAGCTTCCTTGGCTCCCATGGGCCAGCTGGACGTCAGATCTGATGCAGTTCCAGGCAGAACACGATATTGAAGCCTTTATCTGTGATGGTCTTGGGAGGTGTCTTTGACCCAGTAAGCTTAAATATTTATAACTGTGTCTCAAGGAAACCTTCAGGCTATAGGTGTACACTTTCCAAAGAGGTGTTATGTGACATAGGATAGTCTGTGACTTTTAAAAATGGCTGCGTGGTAAAGCTGGTTCCTACATCTCTTGCTTCTTCCGGAGATTCTGATATGGTCCTCTCACCATACGGCTCTACTAGCTGTAGAAGTTAGTAGCTAAACTATTTCTGGGATAATCTCGGGGCTTATTGGCAGGGGTTTTGGTGCAGGCTAGCCTCAAATGCATGGTGATCCTCTTGCCCTAGTCAACTTAGTGCCAGGATTACACAGGCTTTCACAACCACTCTGACAAGATGAGGAGGCCTTTTAACTTAAATTCACTATCTACTTAGAGGTGAGCTATAAGGCAAGGTTAAGGTTCAGGAGGAAAAGGCCAGATTGGAATCACACCCTCAGTTAGTGGTGAAATGGTGAGAGATGACAGGCTGGCTGTGCACTGATGAATTTGACCCATAAGAATGATGCTTGGCACAATACGTGTTCAGAGAGGCGTCAGCTAGATGACCATTTGAAGTGACAGGAAGGGGGTGAGGGATGATGTTTATGTTTCAGAGTGGGGTAGACAGAAGTTTCCCTCCCTCCCTCCCTCTCTCTCTCCCTCCCTCCTTTTCTCTGTTCTTGATAAGGTTTTGTTAAGTAGCCCAGTCTTGTTTTGAACTCAGTACGTGCTGACCCCACTCTCCATCTTCCTCAGCCTTCCAAGTGTCGGGACTATAAGCTGTGCCACCATGCCCAGCTGAGACTCCTCTCTCACACTTGCTTAAATTGGACCCTCAGACTAGAAAGAAGCAGGGCATAGTAAGATGCAAAGCTTTGACTTTCACACAGGAACCTAGTCTTCGCAGAGAAGGAACCTTCTAGACTGTCAGCTTGGTATTCATCTCATGAACGTTCTAGTGGAGAGAGCCATACAAGACATTGGGCCCATATCTGGTTTTGTTTATTGCTTTGTTTTTCAAGACAGGGTTTCTCTATGTGGCCTTGGCTGTCTTGGACTTTGTAGGCCAGGCTGGCCTGAACTCACAGAAATCTACTTGCCTCTGCCTCCCTAAGTGCTGGGATTAAAGACGTGCACCACCATGCCTGGCTTAGGCCCATATCTGTATTCTGGCTTGATACTAAACAAACAAACAAACAAACAAGCAAAACCCCAAAACTGCTTTGTATACTTATTGGGTAGAAACAATATGAATATGAAAGCAGCTACTGTGTATGTATGTTACATATGATATATATGTAGCTTCACTAACAAAGTAATAGTATATGAACTCTGCCCTTGTGTCAAAATAAAGAAGAGAAATTTGTATGCCCTTAGAAGAAGATTGCCAGTGAATGTTTTATAATGGTCCACTATAGAATGCTGAGGCTAGTGGCTCAGGCTACTAATTATTAGTAGCTGAGGCTACTAATTATTACATATACAGTGCTCTCCCTGCATGTACACCTGAACACCAGAAGGGGGCACCAGATCTCATTATAGATGGTTGTGAGCCACCATGTAGTTGCTGGGAACTGAACTCAGGAAGTTTGGAAGAATTGTTTGGAAGAACAGACAGTGCTCCTAACCTCTGAGCCATCTCTCCAGTCCCTCTTTATTTTTTCTTTTTCTTTTTCTTTTTCTTTTTCTTTTTCTTTTTCTTTTTCTTTCTTTCTTTCTTTCTTTCTTTCTTTCTTTCTTTCTTTTTTTTTAAATCTTGAGACAGGGTTCCTCTGTGTAGCCCTGGCTGTCCTAGAACTCACTTTGTAGATCAGGCTGGCCTCAAATTCACAGTGATCTACCTGCCTCTGTCTCCCGGGTGCTGGGATGGTCTTCACTTCTAAAAAGCATTCTTAAATGCTTCTAATGTAGGTGATCTGATAACCACATTTTGAGAAACAAAGAAAATATGAAGCAAATGATTTTCATCTGAAACAAACATAGGTTGAGTTTATGTTGTGCATATAGGTAACATTGAGTTATCTATAGTCCTTACACACACACACACACACACACACACACACACACACACACACACACA
>CAJRSG010014632.1:0-10426 GCA_907169655.1 Acomys percivali
GTACTTTAAGGTACAAAATCTTGATGAAATACAAGTTAATAGATGATCTTAATAACTTACCTCAATAAAATTATATTTTGCAGAGTAAATCCTATTAATTATTCAGATGAACTTTTTCTTCTGCTAACTTTCTGCACACTCAGCCTCCACTAATTTTACTTATGATGAATTTCCCTCCTCTTTACATTTCTGTTTCAATTGAGATCGCAGAGAATTTTAAGAGCTCATGAATGTGATTTCTTCAAAATAAAATATGATTACATCATATATTTTATTTTTTTTAACACAAAAGTCACATTTCTTCACTCATAAACTCTTCATATATTGCAATTTTGGAATTTAAAGGAATAATCTCTGTTTCTGTGTGTGTGTGTCTGTGTGTGTGTGTGTGTGTGTGTGTGTGTGCCAGTAGAGACTTAATGTACATTTGTGGTTTTTTCTGGCAACAAATTATATTTCAGCTAAACTTTACATTCAAATGTCTTAGTCAAAAAGTGGTGTTGTCATACATGATTGTGTTGGTCCTTAATGAGGAAAGCTATGAATCACATAGTGATCAGGGAACAATAAAATGTGAAAGTAGATGTCATTGTCAAATTCTTGTGTGTCGTGTCTCCAAACTTAATTATGGCCTTTGCACTTAGATATCTACGGTGTTTTAAGAATTATTCATACTAGAGTTCAAACAGTCAGCATGTGTCTTTTTGGGGTTAGAACATTTCTCAAACATTGGTGATTTATTAATGATCATCAGCTACAAAGATCATCCAAAATATTAGTGTGCATGTTTCAGAAATAAAAAAAGTTAAAACATCATATCACAGGATCACAGGGTCTGTGTGCTTATTTGTCTCTGGGGCTAAGACTTATCCTTAAACGACTATGAAGATGCCTGTACCACTCTCTTTGGGATGTAGTGACACCATTTTAGCGAGACTGTGTGACAGATGCACTTGAGAAACACATGCAGCTCACAGAGTTCTGTGTAAATTGAAAATACAAGAAGCAGATCCTGATAAATAAGTGATGTGAGAAGGACCCAGGAAATTACAAGGACAATCGGGTCCTCTGACCACAGCTATGTGTTTGTGTGAAAGATGTTTAGGCCATGGTCAGGCTGAGGGGATCATAGGATGTTCATGTAATGAATGAGAGGTAGAATGTACATGGAATTCGAAGATGAGTAATAACTCAAGGAAGTCCTACATGGAGATGAATCCTTCCATCCAGAGGAGCTACAGTCCTTCTCCCTGGCTCTTAGCAATGGAGAAAAATTCAGAATTCTTTTCAGTTATTGGTGAACTTAATATCTGCCATGTCCAGAATTTATGCATGAGATAAACAAGTGTGTGTGTGTTGTTTGTTTGTTTGTTTGTTTTGTTACAGGACCTTTCTATGCATTCTGATATGGAGGAATGCCTTGAGTGGGTTAAAAATGCCAGTAAAAAGCTGTTTGGCCAATCAACTGGGCAGAAAGACAGGATGTGGAAGTGAGGAATTTCTGGATAACAAGCATGAGGAGGATGGTGGGAAAAAAGAGATGGAGGGAAGTTAATCCACCCGGGAGTTATCACACTGGCAAAATATTGGTTTATGTGTTGGGTTTAAGGGTATTAAGATTAGAGTAGCTCACATTCTGCCCAGCCTAGTGCTTGCAGATTAAACAGAAACCACAGTTTCTGTGTCTGTTCTTTGGGAACTAGCTGGTTAAAGAAAACTAATGGCTTAATAATTGACTGTGTTAAATAATGTAGGAAGAATAAAGGTACATCCACAGTCTGGAGCTTGCTTTCTAGATTGGTCTTTCCTCAAAATCCTGGACATCTTCCTTCCTCTGCCTCACACGAGGCAGAATTAAAGAATGTGTAACCACACTCAGCCTCAATGGTGAGTATATTGGAGGCAATTGCATATAAAGAAGCCACCTAATTATTAAACCAATGATTTTCTACCTCACAATGGATCCATATCAAATCTAATCTCCATAAGAAATAATACATTCTATCTTTCTTTAACTTCAAGCCTGTTTTACAGTATATTTCTAATTGCCTTTATTGTGCCATAAGTCTAGAAAATGTTAGATGCAGTATGTTTTTGTACTAAGACAAGGCAATTTTCTATGTAGGTTGTATTAATTTAACCATATATAATACAGTTTGTAAACTATCTCTTGGTTAGACCTACATCTTCAAATTCTGAAATTTATGAATCCTACATCCATGGAATATGGCCTTAATAAGTAATTTTTGGGCAAAATTAAAGAGAAATAAAGGAAATGTATGAAAATTTCCCACCAAACATTGAGGCACTATTTGAGTTCTTATTAGTTGTTTCTTTGGAGACTAATGAGAAACAGTATGGGTAAAATTGGCAATAGATCAAAATGATTCTGCCTGTTTTATGCAGCTTTTTCTTTTTAGAAATTGAATGATAAGATTTTGGTTTGTAAAGTTGCCTATGATATAATTGTATTTAAATCCTCAGTTCAGCATAAAGTATCAAGAAGGAAGATGTTACAAGAACATAAAGGCCAGCTGCCTTCAGTAACAGTCAAATGCAGTAGAAATGGTGCAGAGGTAACTTATTTAGGTATCAGCAGTTAGTGTTTTGCTGATGGAACAAAAAAGCAATGTCAGTATAAAAGGGAAATTGTGAGATAATATAACCATGGGGCTTTCTTCAAAACAACAACATCATGGTATTTTTAGACTGGGACATGGAAGCCAAAAGTAATATCTCAGTGGAGACAATAGTGAATCTGGCAGTGATTAGCTTCTTTCCTCTTGGCTCTAGGCAACTACATTGCTTACCCAGGACAAGAAATAATTTCAGGTGGGGAACCTTACAGATTCTGGCCGTGACTGCTAACATACGGGCCAATTTATTTTTAATGAGCTATCCCAGGCAAAGAAAAGAGAGGAAAAGGTGAAGAGGAATTTTACCTGACAGCTGTGTTTATCCATCCTTTAAAATTCCAATCTGCCTCTGTTAGGTATATAGCAGGTTACTGCAGCAGTTCAACTGGGTTTGGAGAGAAAAACATAATATGCTGGGAAAACAGAACACCTAAATTCAGGAAAGGAAAATCTTGTAGGAGGTCATGGTTTGTGCATCACTTCAATGGCAAGAAGAAGGGATTGTGGTAGTTTTGATTATTGATTTGCTCTCTTCCATTTCACCAGGGACAGGGAAAATCTGCTCATTTAAACACAGAGTCTAATCTGGAAGGTGAAATTTCAATGTAAACTTTCCTGGGACATTGCATTCTGAAGGGGAATAAGAGATGTCTTTTTCACAGGTAAATGAATGTGTGTGGGACAAGTTGATTGTCTTTACAAAAATACTTCATTGTCAGACCTTCTGTACCTTCACTATGTTGACGCTAATTTTCAGAAGTACTTTTCTCATTTGATTCTCATTATTAACTCTTTAAAACTTATGTCACCGGTGTGCTTAAAGCACCTCATTTGTAAATCTTTTTTCAAGGACAACTTCTACGAAATAAAAAAGTAATCTGTAATAATTATAAATTTTCATATCAAAGATTAATTTTTACAGAGAGTGAGAAGGGTCATTATTTAACAGTGAATAGAAGCCAATATATTATGAATATATCATCTGAGGGCCTCTTTTGGTAGTTCTCATACTTCCTATTGATTGCAACTTTAATAGCATCCCTCACGGTGTGGTGATCATGTCATTTGATCCCTACAAGGGTCCCCACACACAAGCTCAGTGCTGCTGGCCTATTGCTTCATTGCAGAGAAGACAGAAAAGTCTTTTTCTCAGAATATAATTTAGTTTTAAAATGCATATTAGTTATTTATAACAGAACAAGTTCTAAAGTTAACTTACCTTTCCTTGTGTCAAACATAGAATTTATCCAATGGCCATGAGGTGATACAGTTAATTTTATTTTCAGGGTCTACTGACTTTCAACGATGTGGCCATAAACTTTTCCAAGGAGGAGTGGGAATGTCTGGACTCTGCCCAGAGGGCTTTGTACAGAGATGTCATACTGGACAACTACAATAACCTGGTTTCTGTGGGTGAGAATATTTTTTCCATGCTTGTTACTTCATCTCAGGGATGTCTAAAGCTTCTACTAGCTGATATAATGACTTGACGTTCACTGCTTAGTTTATCTCACAAGTTGTTACAGGTATTGATCACTGTCTTATATACAGCTAACTTCTTACATCCCTTCACCTCGTGTTTACATTTAGCCTAATAATAATTCAACCTTTCATAACTTTTGTGCTGGTAGCCAGTAGCTCTTATATGTGAATCCACATTGAATCCCATAGTTATCATGTTTTTACTATTATTTTACTTAAATTTTTCATTTCACTGTCATTGTAAAGAAAGTTAAATCCAGAATTTTAAAATGTTGAGTTATGAAGAGCCTAAAATGTATTGAGAGGAATTGAGAACTGGTAAGTCATTCATGTATACTTTCTTCTTCTCTATCTTCCGTATTTGGCACAATCCTGTGCTAGTACACAGCTACATAGAATGGTGTGTCTGTATTTCTTTTTGAGTTCACAGGCATTTCTGTTGCAAAAGCAGAGGTATTAACATGTCTTGAACAACACAAAGAACCCCGGATTGATGATAAAGAGGAGATTGAAGAAAAAGAACCAGGTAAGATGAAATAAAATGACACAGCATGTGAGGACACTAAACCAAGGAGCATTCTAGACCTTAAGACTGTTTACACAACATCTTCAGCCTAAGAAATTATTTTAGAACAAAGTACGAAATGTATAGTACAGCGTGGATCTTATATGATCTTTAACTTTTTTACCTTATTAGTGTTGATCTGAAATGCATTATATAATAGACATTTGACAAACTAGTAGATTGTTTTGTGTTCTAATTACTGAAAATACAGAAAATATTTTTGTTATATATGAATGATTAATTATTTGGGGGTTTCCATTACTTATGCCTTTAAATGGATTTTATATCGTATATTTTGCACTTAGTTTTTCTCTCTTTCACATTTTCCAAACTAACAGGTCTTTCCTTATTATCTCAATGTAATTATTTCTCCCTCCATGTCTCTTTCTCTCCTTCTCTCTCTCTCACTCTTTCTCTCTCTCTCTCTCTCTCTCTCTCTCTGTGTGTGTGTGTGTGTGTGTGTGTGTGTGTGTGTGGGTGTGTATGTGTGAGATATATATGTATATATATATATAGATATATATGTATATATATATATATATGTAGAGTGAGAGAGAGAGAGAGAGGGAGAGAGATAGAAAGAGAGAGAAGAAAGAATAGAAGCTAAAATAGATTTAAACAAGGAATTGGGTTTGTGCTAGTAACTTCTCTCAAATATTCGGCATAACATATGATTAATATAGCCAATGTTTATATATATTTTTTCCCCTCTCCACATATCTAGTACCACAAATGGGTTCTAGCTTGGTTGACAATTTGTACCTATTTCCCCTTCTCAAAGCAGGATTTGACTAATATGTGTCAAGAGGAATTTCTTTTCTGGTCGAATATATTTTTTCCGTTGTAAGCCTTTTGTATGTTACAATGTATCTCTCTGTTTAGGTTGGAGAAAATTTCTTTTTCAATTTTGTTAAAAATATTTTCTGGTCTTGGAGCTTGTCATCTACTTTTTTGTCTATACCTATTATACTTACACTTAGGTTTTGTCTTTTCCTCATATCCTTGATTTGTTGGATGTTTTGGGTAAGGAACTTTTTTCAATTTAATATTTTCTTTGACAGGTATATCTATTTCTTCAATTGTGTCTTCTGTGCCTGAGATTATTTCCTCCATCACTCATATTTTGTTGGTGATGCTTACCTCTGCATTTTCTGTTCTAATTTTAAGTTTCCCAATT
Source organism: Acomys percivali (assembly GCA_907169655.1). Classification (NCBI taxonomy): domain Eukaryota; kingdom Metazoa; phylum Chordata; class Mammalia; order Rodentia; family Muridae; genus Acomys; species Acomys percivali. The sequence continues at coordinate 5,861 of CAJRSG010014632.1, forward strand.
CCATGTTTTTCATCAGTTTGTGTTTACTTTATTTAGTCTTTTTCCTTTTAAGGTTTTGAACCATTTTATTAATGTCCTTCACCTGTTTTATCATATTTTCCTATATTTCTTGTATGGGTTTATTTATACCTTTTTGAAAGGATTCAAAGGTTTAATGCTGATGCTCGTCAGGGGGTCTTGACACTCACTTGGAAGGGAGGGGATGGCGCACCCCCAGTCACTGTTACATACTTTTAAAAAATTTATTCGTATTACATCTCGATTGTAAGCCCTTTCCCTGTTTCCTCCCATTCCTCCCTCCCTCCCAATTTCCCCCTTCTCCCCTCCCCTATGTCTGTGATTGAGGGAGACCTCCTCCCCCTATATATGCTCTAGGATATCTAATCTCTTCTTGGTAACTTGCTATTCTTCCTCTGAGTGCTGTCAGGCCTCCCCATCCAGGGGATATTGTCAGAAAAGGGGCACCAGAGTTCGTGTGAGAGTCAGATCTAACTCTCCACTCAACGGTGGAGAATATCATGTTTGTCGGCTAGGTCTTGGTAGGGATTTGAAGTTTACTAACTATATTCTCCTTGGCTGGTGCCTTAGTTTGAGGAGGACCCCAGGACCTGCATCTGCCTGTCATAAAGTTCTTCTTGTTGGTTTTCAGGACCATGTGGGTCCTACTATTTCCCCATTCTTCCATGCTACTCTCGCCTAAAGTCTCAATAGGATGACCTCTCCTCTGACCCACTTTCCTGGTAAGAAAAATTTTTCATGGTACGAATCCCTGGGACTAGTGTTTTGATATATATGAGTATATACCATTTGTCTCCTTTTGCGTCTGGGTGAACACAATCATTATGATAATTTCTAGATCAATCCATTTGTCCACAAATTTCTGGAATTCCTTGTTTTTAATAGGTGAGTAGTATTCCATAGTGTGAATGTAACAGTTTCTTAGTCCATTCTTCTACTGAGGGACACTTAGGCTGTTTCCATGTTCTGGCTATTATGTATAAAGCAGCTATGAACATGGTTGAGTATATGTCCCTGTTGTAGGGTAGCGCATTTTCTGGGTATATTCCCAGCAGTGGGATAGCTGGGTCTTGAGGAAGCCCTATTCCCATTTTTCTGAGAAAGTGCCAGATAGATTTCCATAATGGTTGTACTAGGTTGCATTCTCACCAGCAATGAAGGAATGTTCCTCTCTCTGCACATCCTCACCAGCAGGTGGTGTCGCTTGAGTTTTTGATCTTAGCCATTCTGATGGGTGTAAGATGGAATCTCAGTGTCGTTTTCATTTACATTTCTCTGATGACTAATGAGGACGAGCATTTCTCTAAGTGTTTCTTGGCTATTTGATATTCCTCTGTTGAGAATTCTCTGTTAAGTCCCAAGCCCCATTTCTCAATTGGGCTGTTTAGTTTTATGGTGTTTAATTTCTTGAGTTCGTTATATATTTTTGATATTAAACCTTTGTCAGATGAAGAGTTTGTGAAGATCGTTTCCCAGTCTGTAGGCTGTCACTTTGTTCCGTTGACAATGTTTCCAGCCTTACAGAAACTTCGCAGCCTCATGAGGTCCCATTTATTAATTGTTGACAATTAGGCCTGGGCTGTTGGTGTACTGTTCAGGAAGTTTTGTCCTGTGCCTATGTGTCCCAGGCTCTTCCCCACTTTTTCCTCTAACTGAATTAATGTCTCTGGTTTTAAGTTGAGGTCATTAATCCTCTTGGACTTGAGTTTTGTGCGTGGTGACAAATAAGGGTTTCATTGCATTTTCCTACAGGTAGACATCCAGTTAGACCAGCACCATTTTTTGAAGATGCTTTCGTTTTTCCATTGAATAGATTTGGCTTCTTTGTCAAAAATCAAGTGAACAAATGTGTGTGGATTCATCTCTGGGTCTTCGATACGATTCCCTTGATCTACTAGCCTATTGCTTTGCCAGTACCATGGTGTTTTAATTACTGTTGCTCTATAGTACAGCTTGAGACCAGGTATGGAGATTCCTCCAGAGGATCTTTTATTGTATAGGATTGTTTTTGCTCTTCAGGGTTTTTTGTTTCTCCATATGAATTTGAGAAATGATCTTTCAATATCATCAAAATACTTTGTAGGTATCTTGATAGGGATTGCATTGAATCTGTAAGTTGCTTTAGGTAAGATGGCCATTTTTACTATGTTGATTCTCCCGATCCATAGACAAGGTAAGTCCCTCCATCTTCTGATGTCATCCTCAATCTCTTTCTTCAGAGGTTTGAAGTTTTTTTCGAATAAGTCCTTCGCTTGCTTGGTTAGAGTTACTCCAAGTTATTTTATATTGTTTGTGGCTATCATGAAGGAAGTAGTTTTCCTAATTTCTTCCTCTGCCTGTTTGTCATTTGTATACAGGAAAGCTACTGACTATTTTGAGTTTATTTTGTATCCTGCCAATTTGCTGAAGGTGTTTATCAGCTGTAGGAGTTCTTTGTTGGGATTTGGCGGGGTCACTTATATACACTATAATATCATCTGCAAATAGGGATAATTTGACTTCTTCCTTTCCCATTTGGATCCCGTTGATCTCCTTTTGATGTCTTATTGCTTTGGCTAGAACTTCAAGAACTATATTGAAGAGATATGGGGAAATTGGGCAGCCTTGTCTGGTTCCGGATTTTAGAGGGATTTCCTTGAGTATCTCTCAATTTAATTTAATGTTGGCTGTTGGTTTGCTGTATATAGCCTTTATGATGTTTAGATAAGTGCCTTGTATTCCGATCTCTCCAGAACTTTAAACATAAATTGGTGTTGCATTTTGTCAAATGCTTTTTCTGCATCTAAAGAGATGATCATGAGGTTTTTCTCTTTCAGTTTGTTTATATGATATATTACATTGATGGATTTCTGTATGTTAAACCATCCCTGCATGCCTGGATTGAATCCTTCTTGGTCATGGTGAAGGATATCTTTGATATGCTGTTATATTCGCTTTGCGAGTATTTGGTTGAATATTTTTGCATCAATATTTATAAGACAAATTGGTCAGAAATTCTCTTTTTTTGTTGGGTCTTTGTGAAGTTTAGGTATCAATGTGACTGTGGCCTCATAGAAGGAATTTGTTAATGTTCCATCCATTTCTCGCTTTCGGTATAGCTTGAATAGTATCGGTATTAGCTCCTCTTTGAAGGTCTGGATGAATTCTGCGCTGAAACCATCAGGACTTGGGCATTTTTTTTTTGTTGGGAGACTATCAATGGTTGCTTCTATTTCTAAAGGCGAAATAGGGCTATTTAATTTGTTTATCTGCTCTTCGTTCAATTTTGGTAAATGGAATCAGTAGAGAAATTTATCCATTTCCTTTAAATTTTCAAATTTTGGGGCATAAATGCCTTTGAAGTAGCATCATACGATTTTTTGTATTTCTTCGGTGTCTGTTGTTATGTCTCCCTTTTCATTTTTGATTTTGTTAATTTGGATAGTGTTTCTCTGTCTTTTAGTTAGATTGGCTAACGGTGTGTCTATCTTGTTAATTTTCTCAAAGAACCAACTCTTGATTTTGCTGATTCTTTGGATTGTTCACTTTGTTTCTAATTTATTGATTTCAGTCCTGAGTTTGATTATTTCTAGGCATTTACACCTCTGGCCCCAGAGGGCCAGGGAGATGCAGTCCCACTTTATCTGTCTCTATTGGGTCCCGCGGCCTGTGATTCCACTCGGCCTAGGTGTTGACCTCCGCAGTTTGGGGAGGTGTGGAAGGAGGAATCCTAGGGCAGATTCACCCTCTTCACTGAGACTCCTCTGGCTGGAGATTCTGGAAAATCCCCTCCCCAAACAGCGAGTTTGTGCTTTATATGCAGGCAGCAGTTTTCATGTGGATTCCGTTCCAGAGTTTGCAGAGTGCGTTTAGCACCTCAGGGATGTTGCTTGTCCCAGAGGGGTAGGCCCCCTGTTTGGTCTGCGGCCTTTGGGGCCCCACTCACCTACAGTTCTCAATGTCCAGCAATCTGTTGCTCCATTTATGTCCCTGGTCTACTCGGAGTAGCTCATATACATGGCTTATTGTTCGGTGACATCTTGGATTCCCGCGTTATTTGTTTTTTTATTGAAAAATAAAATCATTCATATTACATCTCAATTGCTATTCCATACCATGCATCCTCCCATTCTTCCCTTCCACTTGCTTTCACCCCATTCCCATTCCCTATGACTGTGACTGATGGGGACCTCCTCCCCTTGAACATGATGCTAGGTTATCAAATTTCTTTTTGGTAGTCTGCTATCCTTCCTCTGAGTACCATCGGGCCTCCACATCTAGGGGACATGGCAAAATAAGGGGCACCAGAGTTCATGTGAAAATCAGTACCCAGTCTCCACTTAACTGTGGAGAATATTCTGTCCCGAGGCTAGGTCAGGGTAGGGGTTTGATGATGAATATACATGTTGTCCTTGGTTGGTGCCATATATCGAGCAGAACCCCTGGGCCCAGATCTGCCCATCATAGTGTTCTTCTTGTTCCAATGAATACTTAATGAAGACATTAATATATATTACAAAACATATGATAGTTTCATGAGATATCTTCTAACATCCATTATGATCAGGA
>CAJRSG010014694.1:0-18859 GCA_907169655.1 Acomys percivali
AGAGAGAGAGAGAGAGAGAGAGAGAGAGAGAGAGAGAGAGAGAGGGAGAGAGAGAGAATAAAGGGGAGAGCTCACTTTGAATAAGAAACAGAAGGAAAGCCCATGAGAACTCGAGGCAGAATAGAAGAGTATGAAGGGAAATAGAGGAGGGCAGGGAAGAACATCAATAAATAAATTGGACATGTGGAAGGAAGGCTCTCTGTCCCTGATGTCCTGATCACAGCCCAGAGCAACTGAGTAGCCTGTGTGCCTCTGTGTGTGTGTGTGGGGGTGTATATGTGTATGTGTGTGTGTGTGTGTGTGTGTGTGTGTGTGTATGTGTGTGTGAGTACACATATGTCTGTCCATGTCTGTGTGGCTTAGAAATGAGCTAAGGCAGCTGTGTCCAGCCTGATCATGAACTTCTGATGCTTGTTTCTTGCTCCTCAATGCTGCATTATACAGGTATGTACTAGGCATGCCTAGATCATCCACTATGGGGATAAGAATCCAGGGTTTTATGTATTCTTGACACGTATGCTGAGTTGTATCTGAAGCAATCTTGCAATTTTAATGAACTGACCACCTTTAGAAAGTATAAATTCAGTAGATCTACATGAAAACAATATGAATATATACTTTTTAAAGGACAAAAACGGTCATAATCAAAACATATTACAATTAATACTATTTACTTTCTCCATTTTTTACTTCCATGAAATTGCATCTCACTGAACCTAGGCTGTCTGATCAGAGCCCCTGGCTGTTTTAATGCACCTGGCACTGGGGATACAACACATACTGTAAAAAAAATTAATTTTCATGACATAAAATTGTGAGACAAGTGCCACAATTCCACAAATTAAGACATTAACACAATTCCCTGAGGATTTGCAAACTTTTTGTCTTAAGTAAATGTCTGTACCTCCCCCCTCCACAAAAAAACAAACAAAAACAAAAAGCAAATTGAGCTTTTATATTGTAAGAGCAGGCCTATTTCAAAAGCTAATAGAGCTGGGCGTGGTGGTACTGCCTATTTTCCTACCCAGTCAACAATAGGAGACTACTGTACAGATTTGCAAAGACCTTCAATTTTCCCAAGGGAAAAGATCAGCAAGGGATAAGATTATAGGAAGTGTACAGCAGAACTTGGAATGCGCTGTCGTATCCTCTGGAGAACAGGTGTACACAGATGTGCAGTACTGACTACTCTCCCAGAGGTCCCTGGTTTGAGTATCATTACCCATATGGTAGCTCACAGCCATTTTTAACCCTAGTGCCACAAGATCAGATGCTCATTTCTGGCCTCTTCAGACTTTACACACATTATGCATAGATAAGTATATGGGTAAAGCACCTATACATGTAAAATACATATGAATTCATCTTTTTTTTAAATGAATGAAAGGAAGGAAGGAAGGAAAAGGAGGCTCCAGAGAGGATGCTGGGTAAGGGGCAGGCAGCTGTGTGCCTGCTGCTGAGGGTACCATTTCCTAGGCCTTCATGCCTGTGGACCCAGACCTGAGCCTTCAAGTGTCCCAACATCTGGATTCTGGAGGGAGGATCAATGACAGCAGAGCCTCTGCTGCCTCCCAGGGGCAGCAAACATCTACAATTTTGCTGCACACCGGGGCCAAACACACCCCTGATGTGAGAACAATGACCTGTCAAAAGAAAAAATGGTCTGTCCCAATCTGCCCACTTGCCTAGCAGGCCCTGCCTGGACCCTCAAACCTTAACCACCAACTAGGCAGCGCCAGACAACCAAGCAACCATTCTGAGCATCCAGGATGCCAGTCATAATCTGTCTGTTCTTTCCAGGCCTACACCCCATCCCCACCTACACTCCACCCTACACACTGGGCACCACCCAGGACATGTCACACTCTTCCCTTCCTTCCTCCAGAGTCCCCAAGTGGTTCTCAGACATGGATCATTCTTTCTGCGTCCTTCCAAGACACCACATACCTCCCCGTGTCCAGGGCTCAGCACAGATGCGGCTTGTAGATCTCTCAGGAGATTCAAATGGACAAAAAAGGCACTTAGAAAGGAGGCAGAAGGAGCAATTTTCACTTGTTCCACCAGGAGGCCTCCAGCACATTCCCACTCCTGACCCCTTCTACCACATCTCCTTTTTTTCCAAAAGACTTTATTCATTTTATTTAGGAATGCCCTATCTATGTGTGCACCAGCATGTTGGAAGAGTACATCAGATTCCAGTATAGAGGACTATCAGCCACCAAGCATTTGCTGGCAATTGAACTGAGAACCCCTGAAAGAGCAGACAGTGCTCTTAGCCACTGAACCATCTCTCAGTCCACTACAAACAAAAGTCTCAGACTCCTCACACACACACACACACAAAAAAAACTACACCAGGCACTATCGTCCTTTCTCCCTAGGGCCCAGACCCATAGCACAGACAATTATTTCTCCCTAGAGAAGATGGGTCTGGTCTACAGGCTGCAAATAAAGACACCTACAAATACAAACACAGATCATCTACAGACTCTTGTTCTCCCTCCCTCTGTCACTCCCTGTCTCTCTCCTCCTCTTTTTCTGCCTGTATCTATTCCTATCTCGGTCTGTCTGTCTTTCTGTCTGTCCGTCCGTCAGCCTGTCTGTCTATCTCCAGCTCCTCCTCACTCCGCCTCTTTCTCTCCATCTGTGATCCACACAATTTCAGCTGCAGTACCCAGGAGACCAAGTGAAATACAGAATATGATCACTGGGCAAACGCTTGTCTCTCTCCAACAGGAAGCCTTCCTTGCAGTAGCACTGAGTTCTCCAGGGTCCCAGCTGCACTTAGCCAAGACCTTCTAGAATGGCCCCTAGAAGAAGACCACTCTCCCAGCATCCTCGAGAGAGCCCTGCCATTGTTTTCTAATTATCATCCTTGGACGCCTACTGAGAGCATCCACTCTGAGGCTCCAAAGGGAGTTCCATCGGGATTGGGCCTGCTCTGAATGCTCAGAGGTGCCAGGCTGGCAGGGGACCCCTAAGGAAGGTTCCTGCTACCTTCCACGTGGTTGTCTTTCAACTTGTCCCAAGCACCAGGTCTCATGGAACTTCACGAGCTCAACCTAGCCACCCTGGAAAACTGCAGACCTTGTACTTGGGCCACAGAGATGAAGCCCTAAAGTCCTCTACATGACATCCCGTCCTTCTAACAATCACCTCTGGCCTAAACACCATAAAAATTGCTAAACACTGGGTTCTCTATGGACTTGCCTCTGGCCTCTCACATCCTTGATTTCCTTCCAGGACACACAGAGAATCAACACACAAATAGACACACACCCACACACAGACTCACACACAAACACAGACACACACCCACACAGCGACAAACAGAGACACATAGAGACACACACACACACCTACCTCCCAGGCTTATAAGATCCCACACTCTGGCACCAGTGCCTTCTTTATTTTTCCACTTGAGATCCCTGGACAGGGCAGGGAAGGACAGGATAAGGGCCTTGTCATACCCTGAACCTCTTATCCCTAGCAGGCCAGGTGAGCTAGCCAGTCAGCAGAAGCCATCAACATGTTGCCTGTATGGACGCTGGGCATCGAAGTGAAGAGGCTTCCTAGTGTACCTAGCTTGGATGGTAAGCTGACTACCTGGCATCTATAGAACATCCTTCAATCCACAAGTTCTTCTGGCTGCTTCTGTTAAGATTCACCACAAATCACAACACTGCCTTGGGTCCTGGCCTACTAAGTCACACAGCAAGGTTGCATATGACTTTGATATTGTTCCCATGCCTTGTAGGGTTCTGGGATAACACTCCTTTCTGGACAGATCAGGGTCCCCCAGCTCCACCCGTACCACAGCTACAAGATAGATAGATAAGGAGGGGGGACTGAATAGGAGGGTACTAAGAGAGATTGAGGAGTGCAGGGGTGGGTTCAGTAAATAAAACGGACATTTGGCCAGGAAGAATTTCTGTTTCTGAGATCCTAATCACTGTCCAGAGAAACTGAGTAGCGTGTGTGTGTGTGTGTGTGTGTGTGTGTGTGTGTGTGTGTGTGCACGCGTTTGCATGACTATGTGCCTATGTGCATGCCTGTGTGTGTGTGTGCATGTGTGTGTGTGTGTCCTAGAAGTGAGCTAAGCCAGCTCTGGTTGTACAGGAGAATCCACTATCTAAACTATGGGGGTGCAAGTGTGGCCTTGTGCACAAACAAGGGCAGCCAGACAGGAGCTGTTTTCCAATTAAACCCAGATGCAGCCCCTGCTGCATGTCCTGTGTAGAAAGGTCCAGTCACCCTGGCCAACATGGCAATCTAGAGAGGATCTGGAGGCTGTGCTTGCACAGTCCTGCTAGCCAAGCCCTGTGGCGTTCGGTATTGGCCGTGGGTTACAACGACCCTGCTTCTTCCTATATGTCTCCTGGCCCAAGAAGAGCTCAGGAGAACTGCATCCTCCCTGTCCATGCAAGAACAGTGCACCTCCTTATCAGGACCCATACTGCCACCTGCAGGCATGCAGGGGAACTGAAGCAGAGATCATTAAAATAATTCATCTTGATAGGAGCAGTGCACAGGAGATGGAAGGAACAGCAGGTGATGGGCACATTCTCTCAGACCTTGCAGAGTCAAAAAAAGCAACAGGCTGTTACAAGACTCTAGCATGGCCATCAAGCCTTTATTCCTAGACAGGCCTGAGATGCATTTCTGGGCAGGATACAGGATTTCCCAAAGGGAAGCAGGTATGAACGTGCATGCCTGCTTGTATCCATGGTGGGACGATGCAGGTTTTGAGAGGTAGGTATATGGGAGGGTGAGGTAGTATGGGGTGAAGAGGGGAGATGTGAAGGAGGAGTCAGGCACAGGTCAGGAGGACTCCTGGGACACAATGCACCTCCCTTAAACACACACACCACTTAGGACACACGGCAGCCCCTGAAGGGCTTGTGGGCTGGAGAATGGTTGAGAGGACGTGTTCCTGTAGGCTACCCTCAGGGAACTCAACAGAAACCCTCAGTCCAATCTAGACCCTAGGGGAGGAGCCTTAGAAACACACCAAAAGTATAGCCATGCCCCCTGGAAGACTTAGCAGCTCTGTGCATAACGCCACCCACTCTGGTAACCACTATAGTTGCCAGGCTTCTTCTCCTGGGTGTGCTGACACCTGTAACCATGGGCACAACAAAGATTCCCGGTTAAGGACACAGGGGAACTTTGACAGATGCCATGAGGCAGAGGACCTCATGCCTCAGGGGCCACTGAGCCCAGCACTGGCTTCTCACCTGGCAGTAGGAGGGTCCCATGTGGGTACTAGGCAAAGGGAAGACTGCCTTGTGCACACTGGTGAGGGCTCCCATTTCCCAGGTCTTCATGCCTGTGGACCCATGTGTGCTCCTGCCTGTACATTGCCACCTGGACTCTGGGGGGAGGATCAACATCAGCAGATGGCTCGTGAAGGCCGCAGACATCTCCCATCCTGATGCAGAGCCAGATCAACCATGCCGCTGATGTGAGAATAAGGACATGTCAAAAGAAGAAGTGTGCCATCCCAATCTGCTCACTTGCCTAACAGGCCCTGGCTTGAGCCCCCAACCCAATGACCTACTAGGCAGCGCAAGGCAACAAGGTAACCAGGCAACCATTCTGAGCTGTCAGGAAGTGTGTCACAATCTCTCTCTTCTGCTCAGGCCTCCACACCTTCCACAGCCCCAAACCAACCTACCCACTCTGCACTGCTCAGGACATGTCACACTCTTCCATTCCTTTCTCCAGAGTCCCCAAAAGGTTCTCAGACATGAATCTTTCTTTCTGTGTCCTCCCAAGACACCAACATACCTCCATGTGGCCAGGGCTCAGCACAGATAGGCTGGTGTTTTTCTCACAATTCCAGGAGTATTCAGAAGGCCAGAGCATAGAACTGTTTCTTCTTGCAACTTGGGTACCATTGTTTCTCTAGGAGACATGTGGGATTGCTGAAGAGCCTATTCCCAGGCTCTTTCAAGTCCCCCAAGTTTTCTTCTCCGGGGGTACAATTGCAGATCACAACATTGAGATTCTATGGTTTCGGGGTGGGTCTCGATCTGCTGTTTAGTTTAGTGCTTTTCTGAGCATGACAACTTAAAATTTTTAGGGCTACCTAACAGCCAGTGAGCTGTGGAGGAGGTGTATGCTGGAGGTGGGCAGTCACTTGGAGGCTCCAAGAGTGGGAACTTCTTAAAACAGTAGCAGCCAGCTAGGACAAGCAATCCCCAGTACAATCAAACTCCTGAGTCCCTGTTCCTACTTCCCAATCTGCCTATGGATTTCCTTCTAAGAGGAAGAGTCGGGGTTGTGAATGTGTTCTGCTGAACAGAACCAAAGGGAATGGTACTAGTGTTGTCCTGGGAGGCTTGTGTGGGAGCAGGCAGTAATCATAATTATTCTGCTGCACAAATGCCTGCAGACCTCAAGAGTACACCATTATTGGTTTTTATAAGCATCAGCCTTAGCTCACATGGACTACATAGAGAGTTCAAGGCCATCTTTCTCTTTTCCCTTCCAACATGCTATTTCAGATTCTGCCTAAGAGAATCTGGATTCCTGTTCCCAGTAGGCAGGGACAGGTATAGCTAAACCTTGTCCTTTTGCCCAGGAGACTAGGGCAGCTCCATAGGATCTTTGGGTTAGGGGAGAATGTCTACAGGTGCCATTATTCATTAACCAGTGCATTCCTGTTTCTTTTGAAACTACTGGAAGGCCTGGCTCTGCTTCTGTTCCACCTGGTGTGAAAGCCTTATCTTGCTCAGCCTCTGGGGAACAATTAGCAGGTGAGCCGTTTCCATTCCTTTCCCACCACCTTCCTCACTGTTTTACTGACAGTGTGCATTAGGGAGTCATTCTCCAGATAAAAGCCAGAGCTGGCCACTCATTTCACCCTATGGTGCAGCCAAAGCATTGGCCAGGGCTGGCCAATCACTATATCCAAAATGCAGCATGGGGATAGGAGAGGCACAGTTGGTCCTGTGCTAGCCTCAGCATTTCAAAGCCCTTCTAGGCTGAGGGTGCTTAATTGGAGTAAAGTAAAAGTCATCTGTGCAACATCTTAGCTTCAGTAAATCCACATTTGATAGTAACAGGATTCAGTAGGGCTCAGCTCAGCCCTAAAACTGCAGTAATAATTTTCTTGGCTCCTGTTGGGGATGTTGAGATTCAATTAAGCCTTTGAATCACAGCCCTAAGTTTCAGTTCTTTCAGATACTGTCTCTTCCCAGCAATGGAGGTTATGAGCGAATGATTTTCACAGAGCTGGAGAACACAGCAGGGGAATCCCTTTTAATTCTAGAATATTCAAATCAAACAGGAGGTCTTCATGGAGTGTCTGAACTCATAGAATAAAGTAAATGGTCAGGCTATGTTGGTTTAGCACCTGTCTTAGCCATTTCAGACTACATATTATAACACCACAGAGCAAATATTAGGTAGTGTTGTCTCCTGTCTCTGTGCATTGAGAAGGTAGATGATAGAGACAGAGAGAGAGAGAGAGGAGAGAGAGAGTAATGGGGGAAACAGAGAACTGGATGGAGACAGCAACAGGAACAGAGACAGACACAAAAACACACACACATTCCTCATGAACTAGCTGTTCAACTTCTTGTAATATTCCCAGAAATGGTCCATCAAACAAAGAGAACATATGCTCAACCATGTTCATAGCAGCCTTAGTCATAATAGCCAGATCATGGAAACAGCCTACATGTCCCTCAGTTGAAGAACGGATAAAGAAACTGTGGTATATTTACACTATGGAATACTACACAGCCATTAAAAACAAGGAAATCCTGAAATTTGTGGACAAATAGATGGTACTAGAAATGGTCATATTGAGTGAGTTAACCCAGAAGCAGAAAGTCTCATATGGCATATACTCAATTTGGGCACTACCCCCAAAGTCATGTCCCATAAAAGTCTTCACTTTCCAGGAGTTGGGATAGATTTGAAGACATCCTTCTGAGACTTTAGGTAAGAGAAATATAGGAGATGGGGTATTTCCTTCTTTTCCTGACTTACCAACATTTTTATCAGATTAGTGTCCAGTCCTCAACAAACCATTGGAACCTGCTAACAATTCCACATCAAAATGCCTCATGTTGTCAGGACTACCAGGTTTGAGTATGGAGCCCAGATCTCGAATCTGTTACCAAGTACAGGTTCCACTGATGTCTGATGTCCTTTTTCGCTGGTTTGTGGGTCATATAATTTGGGCAGAGGCAGTAGAACAAGCCCAGGTGCTGTCACAGGGAGTTATAAGAGATGCTTACAGACATTTTGATCTTCTTTTGTGAGACACAGATGACCATATTTCCTTGTCCTCTAGACATTATGTGGACCTGCCTTGGTGGCTGTGGGAGTGGGTGTGGCCCTAGGTCTCTGGTCTTCAGTACTCACAGAGAGCAAAAGCACATGCTGACGTGTGGTAAGCCCAACTTTATGTGCTCATCTTAGTGTGAGGACTGTTGGTTACACGGCTCAGTATTGCCCAGTATGACTGATAACGGCTCTAATATCATGAATGGGAGTCTGTCTTTCTACTACTATTCATGACACATACAAAAACTGTTTGTGGGCACATTCCAAACTTTATTTTCTAGGCATATGCAAAAAAATAGTAAAAATAAACTACCAAGGTTCATCATCTCCCCAGACATCTTTCTTTTTCAATTTTGTTAAAAATATTTTCTTCTCTTGGAGCTTGTCATCTTCTTTTTTGTCTATACCTATTAAACTTATACTTAGGTTTTGTCTTTTTCTCATGTCCTTGATTTTTTGGATGTTTTGGGTAACGAACTTTTTTCAATTTAATATTTTCTTTGACAGGTATATCTATTTCTTCAATTGTGTCTTCTGTGCCTGAGATTATTTCCTCCATCACTCATATTTTGTTGGTGATGCTTACCTCTGCATTTTCTGTTATAATTTAAAGTTTCCCAATTCCATTTTTTTCATCAGTTTGTGTTTACTTTATTTAGTCTATTTTCCTTTTCAGGTCTTTAACCATTTTATTAACATCCTTCACCTGTTTTATCATATTTTCCTATATTTCTTGTATGTGTTTATTTATACCTTTTGAAAGGATTCTATTGTATTCATAAACATAGATTTAAGGCCATTTTCCTGAGTTTCAGTTGTGTTTGTATGTCCAGGGCATCATTTATTAGGGTAGTTGGAATGTGTTGGTGCCATATTGCCATAGGTTTTGGTGCCCTTTAGCCATCTGGTTGTTCCTTGCTTTGGCTGATTGTTCCTGGATATCTCTTGGCTTCTAGAGCATGCAGGAAGAGCCATTGGTCCTATGCTGGGATCTGGATCTCCTCCAGTAGCCTGTATCGTTTCACATCAGGCTGTGTCCCAGTTGGACCTATAGTGAGGTGATTGGGATATGGGTCTGACATTAGTGGTTCTCAGATCTGGCAGGTCTCTTCAAGATGGCTATTAGTACTGTGAAAAATAGGCTGGTGTGTTTCTCATGATACACTAAAATTTTTATCATATTTTCTCTTGTGTTCTTATTAATATTCTCTTTGATTTTAAAATTATTGATAAATCTTGCATTCAGAGGAAAAACTAAAATAATTTCTGTAGTTACTCATTTTGGTCATTAATTTGTTCATGTATTTAGAATAATGATTGGTGTCCATATTGTTATTTGAGTGTCACAGTGAAGAGTATGTTTCCATTTATGTGTGATAGTTACAGCAATTTTGTTTGAAATTATCTGTTTGAATTAATACTTTTTTGCGTTGTTTGTTTTTGTTTTGTTTTGTTTTTGTTTGTTTGTTTGATGAAAAGGCACAAGGTTTACTGCTGACGCGCGACACGGGTCCTTGACACTCACTCAGGAGGGAGGGAGGAGGAGCACCCCGAGTCACTGTTACACACTTTTTAACAAATTTATTCGTATTACATCTCGATTGTTAGCCCTTCCCCTGTTTCCTCCCATTCTTCCCTCCCTCCCACTTCCTCCCTTCTCCCCTCCCCTTTGTCTGTCATTAAGGGAGACCTCCTCCCCCTGTATATGCTCTTAGGATATCGAGTCTCTTCTTGATAACTTGCTATCCCTCCTCTGAGTGCCGTCAGGCCTCCCCATCCAGGGGACATTGCCAGAAAAGGGGCACCAGAGTTCGTGTGAGAGTCAGATCTCACTCTCCACTAAACGGTGGAGAATATCCTGTTTGTCGGCTAGGTCTTGGTAGAGGTTCGAAGTTTACTGCCTATATTCTCCTTGGCTAGTGCCTTAGTTTGAGGAGGAACCCAGGACGCGTATCTGCCTGTCATAAAGTTCTTCTTGTAGGTTTCCAGGACCCTGTGGGTCCTACTATTTCCCCATACTTCCATGCCACTCTTGCCTAAAGTCTCAATAGGATGACCTCTCCTTTGACCCACTTTCCTGGTAAGTAAAATTTTTCATGGTACATATAACTTTAACTAGTGTTTTGATATAAGTGAGTATATACCGTTTGTCTCTTTTTGCTTCTGGGTGAACTCACTCATTTTGATAATTTCTAGATTAATCCATTTGACCACAAATTTCTTGAATTCTTTGTTTTGAATAGCTGAGTATTTGAGCACATATCCATGTTGTATGGTAGCGCACTTTCTGGGTATATTCCCAGGAGTTGGATAGCTGGGTCTTGAGGAAGCCCTATTCCCATTTTTTCTGAGAAAGCACCAGATAGATTTCCATAGTGGTTGTACTAGGTTGCATTCCAACCTGCAATGAAGGAGTGTTCCTCTCTCCCCACATCCTTGCCAGCATGTGGTGTCGTTTAAGTTTTTTATATAAACAATTCTGATGGGTGTAAGATGGAATCTCAGTGTCGTTTTGATTTGCATTTCTCTGATGACTAATGAGGACGAGCATTTTTCTAAGTATTTCTTGGCCATTTGATATTCCTCTGTTGAGAATTCTCGGTTAAGTTCCAAGCCCCATTTCGCAATTGGGTTGTATGGTTGTGTGGTGTTTAATTTCTTGAGTTCTTTATATATTTTGGATATTAAACCTTTGCCAGATGAAGAGTAGGTGAAGATCTTTTCCCAGTCTGTAGGCTGTTGCTTTGTTCTCTTGACAGTGTCTCCTGCCTTACAGAAGTTTCGCAGCCTCATGAGGTCCCATTTATTAATTATTGACATTAAGGCCTGGGCTGTTGGTGTACTGTTCAGGAAGTTTTTTCCTGTGTCTATGTGTCCCAGGCTCTTCCCCACTTTTTCCTCTAACTGGATTAATGTCTCTGGTTTTGAGTTGAGGTCTTTAATCCACTTGGACTTGAGTTTTGTGCATGGTGACAAAAAAGGGTCTAATTGCATTTTTCTACATGTAGACATCCAGTTAGACCAGCACCATTTGTTTAAGATGCTATCATTTTTCCATTAAATAGATTTGGCTTCTTTGTCAAAAATCAAGTGAGCAAATGTGTGTGGATTCATCTCTTGGTCTTCGATTCGATTCGATTGACCTACCAGCCTATTGCTTTGCCAGTACCATACTTTTTTAATTACTGTTGCTCTATAGTACAGCTCGAGATCAGGTATGGAGATTCCTCCAGAGGATCTTTTATTGTAATGGATTGTTTTTGCTATTCAGGGTTTTTTGTCTCTCCATATGAATTTGAGAATTGATTTTCAATATCTTCAAAATACATTGTAGGTATCTTGATAGGGATTGCGTTGAATCTGTAAGTTGCTTTTGTTAAGATGGCCATTTTTACTATGTCGATTCTCCTGATCCATGAACAAGGTAAGTCCCTCCATCTTCTGATGTCATCTTCAATCTCTTTCTTCAGAGGTTTGAAGTTTTTTTCGAATAAGTCCTTCACTTGCCTGGTTAGAGTTACTCCTAGATATTTTATATTGTTTGTGGCTATCGTGAAGGGAGTAGTTTTCCTAATTTCTTTCTCTGCCTGTTTCTCATTTGTATACCGGAAAGCTACTGACTATTTTGAGTTTATTTTGTATCCTGCCAATTTTCTGAAGGTGTTTATCAGCTGTAGGAGTTCTTTGATGGAATTTGGGGGGTCCATTCTATACACTATCATATCATCTGCAAATAGGGATAATTTGACTTCTTCCTTTCCCATTTGGATCCCGTTGATCTCCTTTTGATGTCTTATTGCTTTGGCTAGAACTTCAAGAACTATATTTAAGAGATATGGGGAAAGTGGGCAGCCTTGTCTGGTTCCCGATTTTAGAGGGATTTCCTTGAGTATCTCTCCATTTAATTTAATGTTGGCTGTTGGTTCGCTGTATAGAGCCTTTCTTATGTTTAGATAAGTGCCTTGTATTCCAAATCTCTCTCGAACTTTAAACATAAATGGGTGTTGGATTTTTGTCAAATGCTTTTTCTGCACCTAAAGAGATGATCATGATGTTTTTTCTCTTCCAGTTTGTTTATATGATGGATTACATTGATGGACTTCTGTATGTTAAACCATCCCTGCATGCCTGGAATGAATCCTACCTGATCATGGTGAAGGATGTCTTTGATATGCTGTTGTATTCTCTTTGCAAGTATTTGGTGGAGGGTTGAGTATTTTTGCATCAATTTTCATAAGAGAAATTGGTCTGAAATTCTCTTTTTTTGTTGGGTCTTTGTGAGGTTTACGTATCAATGTGACTGTGGCCTCATAGAAGGAATTTGGTAATGTTCCATCCATTTCTCTCTTTCGGTAAAGCTTGAATAATATCGGTATTAGCTACTCTTTGAAGGTCTGGTAGAATTCTGCGCTGAAACCATCTGGCCCTGGGCTTTTTTTTTGTTGGGAGACTATCAATGGTTGCTTCTATTTCTATAGTTGAAATACGGCTATTTAATTTGTTTATCTGGTCTTGGTTCAATTTTGATAAATGGAATCGGTCGAGAAATTTGTCCATTTCCTTTAAATTTTCAAATTTTGTGGCATAAATGCCTTTGAAGTAGCATCTTATGATTTTTTGTATTTCTTCGTTGTCTGTTGTTTTGTCTCCCTTTTCATTTCTGATTTTGTTAATTTGGATAGTGTTTCTCTGTCTTTTAGTTAGATTGGCTAACGGTTTGTCTATCTTGTTAATTTTCTCAAAGAGCCAGCTCTTGATTCTGTTGATTCTTTGGATTGTTCTCTTTGTTTCTAATTTATTGATTTCAGCCCTGAGTTTGATTATTTCTAGGCGTCTACCCTTCTTGGCTGTTTCTGCTTCTTTTTTTTTCTAGACCTTCCAGATGTGTTGTTAAATTTTTTATGTGGGATGATTCCATTTTCTTTTTAAAGACACTTAGTGCTATGAATTTTCCTCTTAGCACTGCTTTCAATTTGTCCCACAAATTTGGGTATGTTGTTCCTTCATTTTCATTGACTTTCAGGAAGTCTTTTATTTCTTCCCTTATTTCTTCTGTGACCCATGTGTCATTAAGCAGAAAGTTGTTAGTTTCCACGTGTTAGTATGCTTTTTGTTATTTCTATTGTTGTTGAAGTCCAGCCTTAGACCATGGTGATCTGATAAGATACAAGGTATTAGTTCAATCTTCTTGTATCTGTTGAGGTTTGCTTCGAGACCAACTATGCGATCAATTTTAGAGAACGTTCCGTGGGGTGCTGAGAAAAACGTATACTCCTTTGCGTTTGTTTGGAAAGTTCTGTAGATATGTGTTAGATTATTTTGAATCATGACATTGGTTAATGAGGTTATTTCTCGGCTTAATTTTTTAATCAAAGACCTATCCTTGAGTGAAAGTGTGGTATTGAAGTCTCCCACTATTAATGTGTGGGTATTGATGAGTGGGGCAAGCTTTGTTAATAACTCTTTTACAAATGTGGGAGCCCTTGTATTAGGAGCACAGATGTTCACAATCATGATGTCTTCTTTGTTGACTTTACCTTTGACGAGTACAGTGTCCATCCTCATCTCTTTTGATTAATTTTGGTTGAAAGTCTATTTTATTACAAATTAGAATGGCTACCCCAGCTTGTTTCTTGTGACCATTTGCTTGGAATATTTTTCCCCAACGTTTTACTTTGAGGCAATATCTGTCCTTGTGGTTAAGATGTGTTTCTTGAATGCAGAAGAATGTTGCGTCGTGTTTATGCATCCACTCCATTAGTCTGTGTCTTTTTATTGGAGAATTGAGACCACTGACGTTGAGAGATATTAATGACCAGTGATTGGTAAGTCCCTTCATTGTTAGTATTTGTAACAATCAAGATTTTGTGAGGTTGTGATTTTGCAATTGTGTAATTACCTATATCCTATGTAGTTTTGGTTGTACTTTGACCAGTTGGGTTGGAGTTTTCCTTCTATTAACTTCTGTAAAGCCGGATTTGTGGCTAGGTACTGTTTGAATTTGTTTTTGTTATGGAATATCTTGTCTTCTTCATCAATGGTTATTGATAATTTTGCTGGATATAGTAGTCTTGCCTGGTATCTGTGTTCTCTTAGGGTTTGCAGAACCCCTGTCCAGGCCCTTCTGGCGTTCGTGGTCTCTGCTGAGAAGTCAGGAGTAATTCTGATAGTTTGCCTTCATAAGTTACTCGGCCTTTTTCACTTGCTGCTTTTAATATTTTTCCTTGTTCTGTATATTTTGTGTTGTTATTATTATGTGGCAGGAAGATTTTCTTTTCAAGTCTATACTATTGGGTGTTCTGTAGGCCTCTTGGATGCTCGTATGCTTCTCCTACTTCAAATTGGGGAAATTTCCTCTATTATTTGATTAAAGATATTTTCTGGACTGTGGAGTCGGTTGCCTTCTCTTTCCTCTATCTCTATTATTCTCAAGTTTCATATTTTCATGTCATCTTATATTTCATGAATGCTCTATGTCAGGAACTTTTCAGATTTAGCATTTTGCTGGATGGTTGTTTCCAGTTCTGCAATTGTATCTTCAAGTCCCGATATTCGATCTTCCATTTCCTGCAATTTCTTAGATAAGGCCACATCTGAGATGCTTGCTTTCTTCTCTGATGCCGCTTGATTGCGTTTTTCTTCTGTGTGTTTCTGTATCATAGCTTCCATTTTTATCTTCATGTCTTGGACCGTTTTAATGATTTCCTTCATCTGGATATTTATATTTTTCTGAAATTCTTCAAATGTTTCGTTATATGACTCTTTTAACTCTTCAGCCCTCTTGATTGCCTCCTCCTGCATTTGTTTACAGGTATGATTTGTTTCTTCCATTATCATCTTCTTTACTAAGGACTTGAGGTCATTTTCTTGACTATCCATTGCTGTTAGTTTCTCCAGGTTGTTTTCATTGGGAATGCTGGGATCCGGAGATGCCAAACTGTTTTGGTTTTTGTTAGCATTCTTTTGCTGTCCTCTTGTTATTTTGATGGCTCTG
This sequence comes from Acomys percivali, assembly GCA_907169655.1. NCBI lineage: Eukaryota > Metazoa > Chordata > Mammalia > Rodentia > Muridae > Acomys > Acomys percivali. The sequence continues at coordinate 15,296 of CAJRSG010014694.1, forward strand.
ATGTTGGAAGATATTTTGTATTGACCGTCATTGGTTGAGAGTGGTTAATTGATGACTGATTATAGGTCAGGTGCTCTTGCCTGTGTGGATCAGGGAGTATTTCTTTGGAACAGGTAGGTGATCCGGTTTCCCTCCTTGCAATTTTCCTCTGCACTGTGGGCTCCAGGCTGAGTCAGCCAAAGAGGATTTCTGTTTGGACTTTACTGCTGTAATTCAGATCAGCAGTTTTGGGACCTAGACTAAGGTCCATACACAAACGTTCTGGTTGTGTAGGTTGATCCCAGCTGCCTATCCTTCATGTGGCTGTGTAGTCAAGACCCCAGGTAAATCAGATCTTCTGGAGGTGTAGCTGTCTTTTAGGTCTGTCTCTATACCCTGTAGAAGTGTTCAACCTCTTCCAGAACTATATGCCTAGAGGGACCAAGGTCGCTCTTGGTCAGCAATTAGATACTGCAAGCAAGACCCATGTTTTGTCTCCTGATAATGTAAGAGTGCCTGGCTTTCTTGGGCCAGGAGCCCGAGGTAGGCTCTCTTGTACAAGGAGTGCAGGGCCAGTGCCTTGCGGCTCGGCGGGGTAGGAACAATAGAGTTGCAGAGCTCTGGGTGTCCCCCCCTCAGAACCAGATCTTCCTGCTGGCCTCTGATGCTCAGCTATCGCTCTACGCAAGACCCACATCTCCCGATCGGTCTGTGGATGCAATCCAAGCTGATTTCTCACTGCTGGTGTTTACAGGCTCAGTCCGCTGTGATTGGTATTAGGTTGGGCCCCATATGGCCAGCGAGCTGCAGTCTCACTTCAGCTGTCTCTGTTGAATCCCGCAGCCTGTGCTTCCACTCGGTCTATGTTGGTGACCTCCGCAGTTTGGGGTGGTGTGGAAGGAGGAATCCTAGGGCAGATTCCTCCTCTTCCCTGAGACTCCTCTGGCTGGGGATTCTAGAAAATCTCCTCCCCAAACAGGGAGTTTGTGCTTTATATGCAGGCTGCAGTTTTCATGTGGATGCCATTTCAGAGTTTGCGGAGTGCATTTAGCACCTCCGGGATGTTGCTTGTCCCAGGGGGGTAGGCCCCCTGTTTGGTCTGCTGCCTTTGGGGCCCCACTCACCTACAGTTCTCCATGTCCAGCAATCTGTTGCTCCATTTATGTCCCTGGTCTCCTTGGAGTAGCTCAGATACGTGGCTTATTGGTCGGCACCATCTTGGAATCCGGTGCTGTTTGTTTTTTTATTGAAAAAGAAAATCATACATATTACATCTCAATTGCTATCCCATCCCGTGCATCCTGCCATTCCTCCCTTACACCTGCTTTTACCCCATTCCCCTTCCCTATGACTGTGACTGATGGGGACATCCTCCCCTTGAATATGATGCTAGGTTATCAAATTTCTTTTTGGTAGTCTGCTATCCTTTCTCAGAGTGCCATCGAGCCTCCACATCTAGGGGACATGGTCAAATAAGGGACACCAGAGTTCATGTGAAAGTCAGTACCCAGTCTCCACTTAACTGTGGAGAATATTCTGTCCAGAGCGTAGGTCTTGGTAGGGGTTTGATGATGACTACACCTGTTGTCCTTGGTTGGTGCCATATATTGAGCAGAACCCCTGGGCCCAGTTCTGCCCATCATAGTGTTCTTCTTGTTCCAATGAATACTTAAGGAAGACATTAATATATATTACAAAATATATGATAGTTTTATGAAATATTTTCTAACATCCATTATGATCAGGACATTTGTTTCCTTGGAAAAAATTGCTATAATTCTGTGTTGAACAATTTTGCTATGATCCCCAGTTTGATGCCAGTTTATGTAATATGTATCTATATTACATTAATATGCATCTGAAATATCAGATATTGATATGCTTTCATTTGTTTCAGTTTTGTCTTCTAACCATACCAAGAAGCAATTCCCAAAGGAGTGTACCCATGATTCTTTCCTGAAAGAAATAACAAGAATGTTTGCTTGTAATGGCCTTTTAGAGCTGGATAGAAAGAAGTTCTGGGAATATTCACATGACAGTGAAGTTCATAAAACATGTCATTATGGAAATGATCTGTGTGAAAAATACATGTGTTTCATTTCTGAAACAAACGATCAAGAAGCTCTGGCTACTCCTGAGAGAACTCAGTCTGTGCCACTCATAATTTCACAATTGGAGGCTCCGCAGGGAAAAGGTTCACAACAAGTTTTGAAATACAATTCTATTCTGCACAGAAATAGGAAAATATTATGTAAGGAACCTAAAGGTCAACACAGAATACATATGGGATGCAAATTTTATAAATGTAATCTGTGTGGAAAATCATTTACAAAGTCCTCAAAACTTCAAGATCATCAAAGAATCCACAGTGGAGATAACACTTATAAATGTACTAAGAGGAAGAAATCATTTACACAGTCCTCAAAACATCTAGCTCCACACTCCATTAACACTGTACAAAAATGTCAAAAATGTAAAGAATGTGGGGAATCATTTACCTCATCCTCTGCTCTCCATCATCATCAAAGTATTCATTCTCAAGAATATCCTTACAAATGTAGTGAGTGTGGAAAATCCTTTACCAATTCCTCAAGTCTTCATGTTCACTACAGAGTCCACACCAGAGATAAACTTTACAAATGTAATGAGTGTGGGAAATCCTTTCCCCGGTACTCAAATCTCCAAGTTCATCAAAGAATCCACACTGGAGAAAAACCTGACAAGTGTAATGAGTATGGGAAATCTTTTACTCAGAACTCAAATCTCAAAGTTTATCAAAGAATTCATACTGGAGACAAATCATATATATATAATAACTGTGAGAAATCCTTTAGACTGTCCTCAACACTGAAAGATCATCAAAGAATCCACACTGGAGAAAAACCTTACAAATATAGTGATTGTGGGAATGCCTTTACCCATTACTCAATTCTCCAAGGTTATGAAAAAGTCCATACTGGAGATAAGCTGTATGAATGTAATACCTGTGAGAAATCATTCAGTCAGACCTCAACACTTAAACATCATCAAAGAATCCATACTGGAGAAAACCCTTATAAATGTAATGACTGTGGGAAATCCTTTACTCAGTCTTCATCTCTACAATGTCATCAAAGGATCCATACTGGACATAAACCTTACAAATGTAATGAGTGTGGGAAATCCTTTACTTCCTCTTCAACTCTCCAAGGTCATCAAAGGATCCATACTGGAGATATACCTTACAAATGTAATGAGTGTGGGAAATTCTTTACTTACTCTTCAAATCTCCAAGGTCATCAAAGAACCCATACTGGACATAAACCTTACAAATGTAATGAGTGTGGGAAATCCTTTACTCAGTCCTCAACTCTACAACGTCATCAAATGATCCATACTGGAGATAAACCTTACAAATGTAAAGAGTGTAAGAAATTCTTTACTTACTCTTCAACTCTCCAACGTCATCAAAGAATCCATACTGGAGATAAAACATACAAATGTAATGAGTGTGGGAAATCCTTTACTCGTTCTTCAACTCTCCAAGGTCATCAAAGAGTCCATACTGGACATAAACCTTACAAATGTAATGAGTGTGGGAAATCC
>CAJRSG010014716.1:0-10201 GCA_907169655.1 Acomys percivali
TTCACCTTCCAGATTCCACTCTGTGTTTAAATGAGCAGATTTTCCCTATCCCTGGTGAAATGGGAGAGTGCAAACCAAGAATCAAATCTACCACAATCCCTTCTTCTTGCCGTTGAAGTGATGCAGAAACCATGACCTCCTACAAGATTTTCCTTTCCTGAATTTAGCTGTTCTGTTTTCCCAGCATATTATGTTTTTCTCTCCAAAACCAGTTGAGCTGCTGCAGTAACCTGCTATGTACCTAACAGAGGCAGATTGGAATGTTAAAGGATGGATAAACACAGCTGTCAGGTAAAATTCCTCTTCACCTTTTCCTCTCTTTTCTTTGCCTGGGATAGCTCATTAAAAAAAAATTGGCACGTATGTTTGCAGTCACAGCCAGAATCTGTGAGGTTCCCCACCTGAAAGTATTTCTTGTCCTGGGTAAGCAATGTAGTTGCGTAGAGCCAAGAGGAAAGAAGCTAATCACTGCCAGATTCACTACTGTCTCCACTGAGATATTACTTTTGGCTTCCATGTCCCAGTCTAAAAATACCATGATGTTGTTGTTTTGAAGAAAGCCCCATGGTTATATTATCTCACAGTTTCCATTTTATACTGACATTGCTTTTTTGTTCCATCAGCAAAACACTAACTGCTGATACCTAAATAAGTTACCTCTGCACCATTTCTACTGCATTTGGCTATTACTGAAGGCAGCTGGTCTTTATGTTCTTGTAACATCTTCCTTCTTGATACTTTATGCTAAACTGAGGATTTAAATACAATTATATCATAGGCAACTTTACAAACCAAAATTTTATCATTCAATTTATAAAAAGAAAATGCTGCCTAAAACAGGCCGAATCATTTTGATCTATTGCAAATTTTACCCATACTGTTTCTCATTAGTCTCCAAGAAACAACTAATAAGAACTCAAATAGTGCCTCAATGTTTGGTGGGAAGTTTTCATACATTTCCTTTATTTCTCTTTAATTTTGCCAAAAATTACTTATTAAGGCCATATTCCAGGGATGTAAGGATTCATAAATTTCAGAATTTGAAGATTTAGATCTAACCAAGAGAAAGTTTACAAACTGTATTATATATGGTTAAATTAATACAACCTACATAGAAAATTGCCTTGTCTTAGTAAGAAAACATACTGCATCTGAGATTATCTAGACTTATGGCACACTAAAGGCTATTAGAAATATACTGTAAAACAGGCTTGAAGTTAAAGAAAGATAGAATGTATTATTTCTTACGGAGATTAGATTTGATATGGATCCATTGTGAGATAGAAAATCATTGGTTTAATAATTGGGTGGCATCTTTATATGCAATTGCCTCTAAAAATACTCACCGTTGAGGCTGAGTGTGGTTACACATTCTTTAATTCTGTCTCTTGTGAGGCAGAGGAAGGAAGATGTCCAGGATTTTGAGAAAAGACAAATCTAGAAAGCAAGCTCCAGACTGTGGATGTACCTTTATTCTTCCTACATTACTTAACACAGTAAATTATTAAGCCATTAGTTTTCTTTAACCAACTAGTTCCCAAAGGACAGACACAGAAACTGTGGTTTATGTTTAATCTGCTAGCAATAGCCTGTGCAGAATGTGAGCTACTCTAATCTTAATACCCTTAAACCCAACACATAAACCAATACCTTGCCAGTGTGATAACTCCCGGGTGGATTATCTTCCCTCCAGCTCTTTTTTCCCACCACCATCCTCATGCTTCTCACCCAGAAATTCCTCGCTTCCACTTCCTATCCTTCTGCCCAGTTGATTGGCCAAACAGCTTTTTACTGGCAGCTGTTATACCCACTCAAGGCATTCGTCCATATCTGGATGCATAGAAATGTCCTGTAACAAAACAACAAACAACACACACACACACACACACACACGTGTTTATCTCATGCATAAATTCTGGACATGGCAAATATTAAGTTCACCAATAACTGAAAAGAATTCTGAATTTTTCTCCATTGCTAAGAGCCAGGAAGAAGGACTGTAGCTCCTCTGGATGGAAGGATTCATCTCCATGTAGGACCTCCTTGAGTCATTATTCATCTTCGAAATCCATGTACATTCTACCTCTCATTCAATACATGAACATCCTATGATCCCCTCAGGCTGACCATGGGCTAAACATCTTTCACACAAACCCATCGCTCTGGTCAGAGGACCGGATTGTCCTTTTAATTTCCTGGGTCCTTCTCACATCACTTATTTATCAGGATCTGCTTCTTGTATTTTCAATGTACACAGAACTCTGTGAGCTGCATGTGTTTCTCAAGTGCATTTGTCACACAGCCTCGCTCAAATGGTGTCACTACATCCCAAAGAGAGTGGGACAGGCATCTTCATAGTCCTTTAAGGATAAGTCTTAGCACCAGAGACAAATAAGCACACAGACCCTGTGATCCTGTAAATGGCTAGAAACAGAATCAAAAGAGCCAGTGTCCCAAGAAGAGTCTCACCCATCACAGGTCAGAGCCCTCTGTTCCTCAGTGACACAATTCTACTTCACAAAACCAGCAGCCAGAGCCAAACTCTGCCTCAAGTACACAAGGTGTGTGGTGGGACCTTTTACCTCCTGCTCTTATCCTCCTCTCTGCTCTCCCCAGCATGACATGAGTCTGCTGTCAACACACTACTGTTCAATTTCTTACCCATTACAGCCTTACTCACTTCAAACAATGTTCCATGTCTGTGGAAATTCAAGTCACCTCCCTGCTCTAGAAATCACATTTGTCCTCAGGTGTCAGGCACATTACAGCTTCCTGAAAATACTGAAAATTACTGAAATAGCTCCATAATTAGGTTAAAATAATATTGTTACTGTCTTATCATCTTAACTTTAAAATTATTTGGAAACTGGCTCTCTTTTGTTGTTGTTGGTCAACTATTTGTCATTTGCAGTGAATTAGCTAACGAAATATTTCCATGATCATTTTCTTGTGCTTTGTTTTGCGGGATTATGTTCTTGAGACAGAGTCACACGTTGTAACTCAGACTGGTCTGGGAATTCTTTACGTAGCTCCATCTCACTGAATTCATGGTGCTCCTCTTTACTAGGTGTTGTGAATACTGGGATTACAGGCATATGGCAGGACCCCTAGCTCATTCTTCTTACTTCCTTAGAACTTTTCCATTCATTTATTTTATTATATTTATGTATTATCATGTATTAAAATACATAAATATATATATACATATATAAATAAAGTATGTATCTATATTCAAGTAATTGTATATGATTACTTAATAACTTCACAGCCTGATCCCGGCTCCTGTCTCACTCTCATACCCCCCTTTCCTCTTTTCTGTATTTCGCTTCTTCTTAAAGAGAGGGAGGCCCCCAAGGACTACCAACCCACCCAGGCACTTCAAGTCACATCAGAACTAAGCACTTCCTCTCCTTTTGAGGAGACAAGGCTTCCCCAGCAATAGGAAATGGATCAAAAAGTAGTTAACAGAATCAGAGATAGTTCCTATTCCCATTGTTAGGGGACCCACATGTTGGCCAGACTGCACATCTGTTACGTAAGTGAGGGGTCGGCAGTTTGTTCTATTTTCTCATATGGAGTCCCAGATATTCAACAGAGATCACTGCTTCCAACATTAACAGCTTTACCTACCCTATTCTTAGATGCTTGAAGTTGTTTTGAATGGAGTTACTTTTATATATTGATATACACAAAATATGACTTGATTTGATGTTTGACTCAAAGATAGCAGGAGTAAAGTCATTGAGTGATTCAAATGCTGAGTTTGCACCCCCTCACATCTGTTTGCAATTCTTGTTGTGAGGATCTGTCTCAACGCTGTGTAAAGAGTGCTCTCCAATTCCCCCCCCCCATATACCAACAGGCAGCTTACAGTCAATCACTGAGCAGGGGAATGAATAGGGCTGTACTTCTGCCAGGCAGAGGAGGAGGAGTTAGAAGAGAAGAGTGCCAAGAGCCGCCCTGTTGAGGGGGCTCGCTAGGCATGTGGGCTGTCTAGGAGGTGATCTGGTGTCTACAAGGTCTTATACCACGATGTACCCCGAAACTGCTTCCAGACTCTGACATGCTGTCAGGAGCCATTGATTTGGGAAAGTCCAGGAGGCGTGAGAGATCTCTGGAGGTGATCCGATATTTCCAAGGTCTGTATCGTGATGTGCCCTAGAATTGCTTCCATCCTCTGACTACCCTGTCAATTGTGCACTGCTGTATCTCTCTGAAATCTGGCATTAGAGCCGGGCATGGTGGCACTTGCCTTTAATCCCAGCACCAAGGGAGGCAGAGGCAGGTGAATCACTGTGAGTCTAAAGCCAGCTTGGTCTACAAAGTGAGTCCAGGACAGCCAGGACTACATTCATGGCCAGCCCGGTCTGCAAAGTGAGTCCAGGATAGCCAAGGTTACACAGAGAAACCCTGTCTCAAGAAACCAAAAATAAATACATCTGGCATTGGTGTGAATTGTTATTTTCTGGGTACTGAGCAGCTCTGATTGAGCAAACTTCCTAGAAGATCTTATTTAAGATGTACCTTTTGTTAACCAGATGAATTAATCCCTGATTATCGATTTCCTGATTTGGTTCAAATAGTTTTAAAAGTTAAAGTTAGTTTATGGCTGCAATAAATACCTTTGTGGACCTCCAGATGCCTCACTTAGAATAGCCTACCAGCAGATTTGTGGCTTCAGAGAAGCCTCCACCACAGATGGCACCATGAATTCTGGTATTTGACCATAAATATAGCCAGATTTGTTTAAACTCCATGTGAACCTATGTGGAATGAAGTTACCTAGAGATGTTTGAATTTACTCTGTTTCTTAGAAAGACAGATAAAATTATTGTCTTGAGCTCATAATGAATTAAGAGATAGCTGGATAATGTATAGTCAGGTCCATCCTAACTGATAAGTCATATACTCTTGTAAGTTTCAGACCCTGTTAACCTTAGACCCTGCCAACCTTCGTCATTCTGAACTCACCATGAACTTATGCAATGGATACATAGATAAGAAATGTTTAGATTTAAAGTATGTAACCTGTTGTGTTTTAGATTTCATCTGCTTTTGTGATTAATTGTACTCTTCTGACTATGAGGTAATTCCCTTTTCTCAGAAGTATAAGTATGGGATACAATAAACGTAAGAGGGAGGGCAGAGGAAGAAAGATTGAGCAGCTTAACTTCAGTTGAAGTTAAGACGCCTGACTTCATCCACCTTTTCTCCTGATCCTCTTCTTTTGAATGTATGTGCGTGAGTAGTTTATTTTCTATCTCTCTCTCTAACTTCTTATTTCCCTATATATTCGCAAATAAGTTAGCAGACTCGGGGCCATGTGCCTTCTATGGCTAATAACCCTAAGTTTACACCAACTTTTTGGAGATCTCTGCAAAGAGGCCTATCTACAGATCACAGAGCCTCCTTTTACTGCCCCCTGTGTAGTTTCTAGTCAGAAGCTGCTTCTACAGCCTCAGCCATAGGAAATTTGTGGTCAGCTTAAGTTCTCCTCAGCCACAGTACAGCCAGTCCCTAGAGAAGAAATCTTGGGCTCATTTTCCCCTTCCTTCGTCTTTCTTCTTTCAATCCTGATCGGTTGCCTGAGTCGTCAGCTCTGGCCACCCAAGAGATAAAGTGAACTAGAAGGGCATCCGCATCCAGCACCCCAGAGAATCTACCCTGGACCCTCTCCCGAGCACCTACGAGGCATTAACAAGAAGCAACTAATCTACCAATATTTGAATGAAGTATCATGTGTGGTCCAAGAAAGAGATGAACAAAATAAATGTAATAATAAATTTTTTTTAAATGAAGCGACTCATCTAATTATAGATGTATGAAATACCAAATGTGGTCCAAGTGATGAACAAAGTAAGTTTACTAATAAAATTCAAAAAGTTGCAACGACCCATCTACTAATACATGGACGAAGTAACAAGTGTGGTCCTAGCAATAAACAAAATAAATTTAACAATTAAATTTAAAAAGTAGGAGTTACTCAACTACCAATAGATAGGTGAAGTATGAAGTGTGTTTCAAGCAATGAATACAAAATTAATTATAAAACTGAAAACGCAAGATGGACTCATCCATGAATAGATAAACAGAGTATCAAATGTGGTCCAATCTATGAACAAAATAAATGTAATAATAAAATTTATAAAGCAGAAGAAATTCATCTAACAATAAATAGATGAAGTATCGACTGTGTGCAAGCGATGAACAAAATAAATGTAATAATTAAATGTAATAATAAATTGTATAAAGTACAACCGAATCATCTACCAATAGATGAATGAAGTATTAAGCGTGGTCCAGGCAATGAACAAAATAAATGTAATAATAATATTTAAAATGGAGAAGAGACTCATGTATCAATAGATGGATGAAATATCAAGTATAGCCCAAGTGATGACAAAATAAATGTAACAATATAATTTAAAAAGCAGAAGCGATTCCTCAACCAATAGATGGATGAAATAACAAGTGTCATCCAAGCAATGACAATATAAATGTAATAATAAAATTCTAAATGCAGAAGGAGCTAATCTACTATTGGATGGATGAAGTATCAAATAATTCATTCAAATACATTCAATAATATGAATGATTGAATGAGTCTTTAGTTATACTGGTAGGAATAAAAATTTAAAATTCTGAGTACTCCATATTCAAAAGAGAAAGGAATACAAAGTCTATCCCTGGTTGTGTGCAGTTCAGTGGTGGCAGTACTTAGCATGACTGAGGCTCTGGGTTCGGTCCCAGGACTGCACAAACAGCAAAGACTGTCCTGTGAGGCAGGGTTAGGAGTGGGTGCCTCTATTTCCATCACTGTGTCCCACCCTGGCATTCCAAATCACAAATTTGTCTTAGATGGTTTGTCTTACACTATTTCCCATAGGAGTATGTAGCTCTACTTAAAGCTGACTGTAGCTCTTGGTGGATGAAAACATTGGAGGTTTGCTGTCTCTTTTGTTTAGACTCATGCCTAGCCTGCCCTCTTTTTTTCAATTTTAGTTTACTTAGTATAAGACAGGATTTCAGAACGGAAAGGAAAGGGTGACAGGATGAGAATTAAGAGTCCGGAGTGTTGGGGCTGGAGAGATGGCTCAGAGGTTAAGAGCACTGGCTGCTCTTCCAGAGGTCATGAGTTCAATTCCCTGCAACCACATGGTGGCTCACAACCATCTGTAATGTGATCTGGTGCCGTCTTCTGGTTTGCATAAAGACAGTGTATTCATATACATAAAATAAATAAATCTTTAAAAAAAAAGAGTCCTGAGGGTTGAATTTCTCCCAAGAGTCCATGGTTGTTTACTGTGGGCAGCTAAGACCATAGCCGGCAAGTATCTTAGAACTTGGCATAATACATTGAGTGGACCTGGGGCAGGCTGGCTTGTGACCTCTTTTCCTCCTTGCTTTGGGGTACATTCCAGAAGGCTGCCTTGTGACTCTCCAGCTGTTCTCATTATTCCCATAAATACAGAGGCCTTCAGAGGACAAGCGAAACAAAGTCTAAAGATACCGTCTTGGGGTTCCAGATGCCTAAAATTTCCACCCAGCCCCAGAACCACAGGGGCACTCGCCTGCCAAACATCCTGACTTCTTGATATCTTGCGGAAAAACACCCACCCAGATCACCCCACTCAGCCTCCTCCTTCAATGGTATATAATTGCCTGAAAAAAAATGAAATTTGGTCAGCTTCATCAGACTCCTTGACTCGCTGTCTGTTCTTCATGTCTCTTGTCCCCCATTCTCTCCCTAGGGGTCCGAGGGTCCCAGTTGGTTATCCGGAGCGTCTCGACAGACTACCATAAGCTGGAGCTATGGAGGTGCTCTTTCAGACACCTGTGTACATGCCGTTTCTGTCTTACTCCCCTGGACTCCCCTGTAATGCCAGGCTGCCTGCGTTCACCTGTGTACACACACCTGCTGCTTTATAATCATCCAGAAGTGACGGGTGAGATCAGTGTGCTGCCTTATGCCACAAGTCTCGGCACGAGGGCAGAGGCTGGAGGCAAGACAGTGAGTTTGAGGTTAGCATGGCTACCTTGTAGAATGTGACTTCATCAGATGGCTGAAGATTGGGAGACCATCCGTTACTACAAGCTGCTCGCACACATTATAAGTAACAATGTGCAGTTTACTTTGCTGAGCACATTGCCAGAAGTTTTGTAATTTCCAGAGCATAACTTGGGAAGTTATATTTGTTCATAAGGGATGATACTAGCTAACACCTGAACCCCCATGCTCCTAAATCTAGTGGGAATCCTGGGCTTCACAAATTCAAAATATGATAGAAGCTCATGTGTGAAATATCAGGCCCACAGTTTTGAGTTTTGAGTGACATGTGAAGATTGAAGAGCCAAGTGTTTCAGTAAGAGAGAAAATGTAGTCTGTGCTATGGATCCTAGAGAGAAAGGATGAAAAGACCTGCAATAGGTTTTTGTGAGGAGTCTGGGATGTTTCTTAGAAGTAGACTGGAGAGATGGCTCAGTGGTTCTGAGGTCAATTTCCAGCAAACACTTGGTTGCTGAGATTCATCCATACTGGATTCTGATGCCTTCTTGCAGCAAGCAGGTGCACAGGCAGACGGGGTGTTCACGCATAAAATAAATAAAATATTTAGGAAAAAGAACACAGGAAGAAGTGGCAGAAGAGCTCAGGAGTGGGAATGTGCTGCGACAATCTTGGAGGGACAAGTGAAGATTGCTTCTTCTGCCTCCTTTCTAGGTGCCTATTTTTCCACTTGACTCTCCTTAGAGAGCTGCAAGCTGTGCTTGTGCCCGGCCCTGGCAACAGGGAGGTTGGTGGGTATCCAAGGAGGATGCAGAAAGAAAGATCCGTATCTTAGAACTACTCGGGAACTCTGGAGTAAGGAATGAGAGTGAAGTATTCTGAGTGGTGCCCAGTGGTCTGGGGGTGTGGGTGGGGTGGAGTCCTGAGGAGAGGAGAGAGATTGTGAAAGACTTTCGGGGAGCTCAGAATGGGTGCCTGGTTGCCTGGTTACCTGGTTGCCTGGTTGCCGGGTGGGACCAATAGGTGGTGAGGGTTTGGGGGATCCAAGCCTTGGCCTTGTAGTCAAGTGGGTAGATTGGGATGGAATGCTTCTTCTTTTGATATGTCTTTGTTCTTACATTAGGGGCTTGGTTGGCCTGGTTCTGCAGCAAGATTATAGATGTCTCCAGCCCCTCATGGAGCCCCTGCTTTGGCTGTTCCTCCCTCCAGACTCCAGATGGCAGGGTCCACGGGTATGAAGGCGGGGAATACTGGAGCCCTCACCAGTGGGCTCACAGTGCCCTACCCTTTTCCCAGAATCCACCCTGGAGCCTTCTCCTGCAAGATAAGAAGCCAGTGCTGGGCTCAGATACACCCTGATGCTGTCGGCCCTCTCCCTTGTGGTATCTATCCTGAGCTCTCTGACACCACGACAACCATCACCGTGTTGCTGCCCTATCAGACCTGGGTCAGCCTTGGAAGGCCTTGGGGCCAAGCCCCCTTGACTTTGAAGCTGGATTATGCCCTGTGTCCCAGGTGTCAGGACACCCAGGAGAAGACTGGCAGCTTTAGTGGTCACAAGTGGGTGGGGTTAGGCACAGAGCTCCTGGACTGCTAAGGGTCTTGGCTAATTTCCTCATCTTCCAGTTTAAGAGTTTTTTTCTGAGGCTCCTTTCTGATAGTCTAGATTGGCTGAAGGGTTTCTGTAGAGTTCCATGAGGGTAGCCTACAGGCATAGGGCGCTCCCTTGTACTCAGCCAGCAAGCCATTCAGGGCTGCCAGGTACCGGTAGTGGAGTCCACTCAGTTCTGTGTGTCCCAGGAGTCCTTGTGACCTGTGCCCACTTCCCCCCTCGCATCTCCACTCTGCATCCCCTTCAACCTCAACCTTCATCCTCTTTACCCCCCTACCCCCACTTCTCATAACACTGCCCAAGACATATGTGTGCTCACGCACACACACACACACACACGGAGGCACACAGGCTACTCAGTTTCTCTGGGTTGTGATCAGGACATCAGGGACAGAGAGCCTTCCTTTCACATGTCCATTTTATTTATTGATGCCCTTCCCTGCCCTCCTCTACTTCCCTTCATACCCTTTTATACTGCCTTGAGTTCTCTTGGGCTTTCCTTCTGTTTCTTATTCATAGTGCGCTCTTCCCCTTTATTCTCTCTCTCTCTCTCTCTCTCTCTCTCTCTCTCTCTCTCTCTCTCT
>CAJRSG010014718.1:3263-21042 GCA_907169655.1 Acomys percivali
GTATTTTGAAGATATTGAAAAAATCAATTCTCAAATTCATATGGAGAAACAAAAAACCCTGAATAGCAAAAACAATCCATTACAATAAAAGATCCTCTGGAGGAATCTCCATACCTGATCTCAAGCTGTACTATAGAGCAACAGTAATTAAAAAAGCATGGTACTGGCAAAGCAATAGGCTGGTAGGTCAATCGAATCGAATCGAAGACCAAGAGATGAATCCACACAAATTTGCTCACTTGATTTTTGATAAAGAAGCCAAATCTATTTAATGGAAAAATGATAGCATCTTCAACAAATGGTGCTGGCCTAACTGGATGTCTACATGTAGAAAAATGCAATTAGACCCTTATTTGTCACCATGCACAAAACTCAAGTCCAAGTGGATTAAAGACCTCAACTTAAAACCAGAGACATTAATCCAGTTAGAGGAAAAAGTGGGGAAGAGCCTGGGACACATAGGCACATGAAAAAACTTCCTGAACAGTACACCAACAGCCCAGGCCTTAATGTCAACAATTAATAAATGGGACCTCATGAGGCTGCGAAGCTTCTGTAAGGCAGGAGACACTGTCAAGAGAACAAAGCAACAGCCTACAGACTTGGAAAAGATCTTCACCTACTCTTCATCTGACAATGGTTTAATATCCAAAATATATAAAGATCTCAAGAAATTAAACACCACACAACCAAATAACCCAATTGCGAAATGGGGCTTGGAACTTAACAGAGAATTCTCAACAGAGGAATATCAAATAGCCAAGAAACACTTAGAAAAATGCTCGTCCTCATTAGTTATCAGAGAAATGCAAATCAAAACGACACTGAGATTCCATCTTACACCCATCAGAATGGCTAATATAAAAAACTTAAACGACACCACATGCTGGCGAGGATGTGGGGAGAGAAGAACACTCCTTCATTGAGGGTTGGAATGCAACCTAGTACAACCACTATGGAAATCTATCTGGTGCTTTCTCAGAAAAATGGAAATAGGGCTTCCTCAAGACCCAGCTATCCCACTCCTGGGAATATACCCAGAAAATGCGCTACCATACAACATGGATATGTGCTCAACTACTCAGGTATTAAAAACAAGGAATTCCAGAAATTTGTGTTCAAATGGATTAATCTAGAAATGATCATAATGAGTGAGTTCACCCAGAAGCAAAAAGAGACAAACGGTATATACTCACTTATATCAAAACACTAGTTAAAGGGATACGTACCATGAAAAATTTTACTTACCAGGAAAGTCAAAGGAGAGGTCATCCTATTGCGACTTTAGGTGAGAGTGACATGGAAGTATGGGGAAATAGTAGGACCCACAGGGTCCACGAAACCTACAAGAAGAAATTTATGACAGGCA
The DNA here is from genome assembly GCA_907169655.1 of Acomys percivali. NCBI lineage: Eukaryota > Metazoa > Chordata > Mammalia > Rodentia > Muridae > Acomys > Acomys percivali. The sequence goes on from CAJRSG010014718.1 coordinate 4,633, forward strand.
GATGCGGGTCCTGCAGTCCTCCTTAAACTAAGGCACCAGCCAAGGAGAATATAGGCAGTAAACTTCGAACCCCTACCAAGACCTAGCCGACAAACATGATATTCTCCACTGTTGAGTGGAGAGTGAGATCTGACTCTCACATGAACTCTGGTGCCCCTTTTCTGACAATGTCCCCTGGATGGGGAGTCCTGACAGCACTCAGAGTAGCAATAGCAAGTTACCAAGAAGAGACTCGATATCCTAAGAGCATATATAGGGGGAGGAGGTCTCCCTCAATCACAGACATAGTGGAGTGGAGAAGGGGGGAAGTGGGAGGGAGGGATTATTGGGAGGAAACAGGGGAAGGGCTAACAATCGAGATGTAATACGAATAAATCTTTTAAAACGTCTGTAACAGTGACTCGTGGTGCGAATCCTCCCTCATACCCGAGTGAGTGTCAAGGCCCCCTGACATGCGTCAGCAGTAAACCTTGTGCCTTTGCATCAAACAAACAAACAAAAACAAAACAAAACAAAACAAAACAAAAACAAATAACGCAAATAAAGTATTAATTGGAACAGATAATGTCAAACAAAATTGTTGTAACTATCACACATGAAAAGAAACATACTCTTCACTGTGACACTCAATTAAACAATATGGACACCAATCATTATCCTAAATACATGAACAAATTAATGACCGAAATGAGCAACTATAGAACTAATATCAGTTTTTCCTCTGAATGCAAGATTTATCAATGATTTTAAAATCAAAGAGAATATTAATAAGAACACAAGAGAAAACATGATAAAAATTTTAGTGTATCATGTAAAATCCATGCCCAGTACATGAAAAAAATGGTTTCAAACTTTTTAAAAACATTCAGGAATATTCACTAAGACTAATAAGATCTTTAGAAACCAACGAATTCTTAACAAGTTAAACATCTTTATGCCCCTAAAATAAAATTTGAATCCACAGTACTATATATATATATATATATATCTTTATTTTAAATTAAAATATGAAGTTCCAGACCTGACATTTGAACAGTCAAGCATACCTTAAAATGAATTTGTATTGAAGTGAAAATTCATTACATTTACCATTGCTTCTTCCCTCCAGCATCACTCAGGTAACATTCTATGGTCTCTACTCTCATTCTCATGTTAAAAACATGTTTTACTTAGAATTTGCTTTTATGACTTCATGTTTGGGGTGTATGTGTGTGTGTGTTTGTTTGTGTGTGCAGATATATGGATATGTGTATTTACAAGTATGTGTCCTCTGTATGTGTTCTTCATTTTTATCATTGTATATTGTTTCATATATATGAACACTATTCTTTAGAAAATCTAGACTGCAGATGAAATGTAATATAATGGGAGAAATGTGGAGTAGTTTCTCAACTAGAAGGGAACAAAAGATAAATAAAAAAGAAGAAATATTTTTGACAAACATTTAAAAAGTAGCACTCAAAGATGTTGCTACAAGGCATGCATGGTGTGTGAGTAGCAGGGACGGAGAGAGAGTGGACCAAGTGTGTAGCCAAGTTGTGGACTCTGAAACAGCATTGCTTGTATTTCCTGGATAAGAGGAGGCATCCTAGGAACTGTGGGCGAATCAACCAAGCCACATATGGCTGATACCCAGGTTCAAGAGGCACACTGTCCCAGGTTTTAGTCACCCAATACCTTCCAGCCTACCCAAACCTGGGTTACAAAAACACATGGCTGCAGCTAGCAAAAACATTTTCTGGGAACCAGGGACATGGTTTGAGCGTCTGGCCTGCAGTTCTAATTTTCTTAATGTTAATATCTGCTGGACAATAGGAGTAGACAGGGTAGCGTTCCAAAATGGAGGCCTCCAGCAAGCATAGCGTCTGAGAATCAGGAGCTCCGTGAGTGCAGAGCACGCAGTTGGCTGCTCAGTGGAGCCTACCCCAAAATGACAGCAATCTCTCATGTCCTCTAGAGAAACAATGATATCAAAGTTGCAAGAAGAAACAGTTTTATGCTCTGGCCTTCTGAATACTCCTGGAATTCTGAGAAACACACCAGCCTATTTTTCACAGTACTAATAGCCATTTGAAGAGACCTGCCAGATCTGAGAACCACACATGTCAGACCCTTATCCCAATCACCTGACTATAGGTCCAACTGGGACACAGCCTGATGTGAAACGATACAGGCTATTGGAGGAGATCCAGATCCCAGCATAGGACCAATGTCTCTTCCTGCATGCTCTAGAAGTCAAGAGATATCCAGGAACAATCAGCCAAAGCAAGGAACAACCAGATGGCTAAAGGGCACCGAAACCTATGGCAATATGGCACCAACACATTCCAACTACACTAATAAAACATACCCTGGACATACAAACACAACTGAAACTCAGGAAAATGGCCTTCAATCTATGTTTATGAATACAATAGAATCCTTTCAAAAAGGTATAAATAAACCCATACAAGAAATATGGGAAAATATGATAAAACAGGTGAAGGACATTAATAAAATGGTTCAAGACCTGAAAAGGAAAATAGACTAAATAAAGTAAACACAAACTGATGAAAAAAATGGAATTGGGAAACTTAAAATTAGAACAGAAAATGCAGAGGTAAGCATCACCAACAAAATATGAGGGATGGAGGAAATAATCTCAGGCACAGAAGACACAATTGAAGAAATAGATATACCTGTCAAAGAAAATATTAAATTGAAAAAAGTTCCTTACCCAAAACATCCAACAAATCAAGGGCATGAGGAAAAGGCAAAACCTAAGTATAAGACAAAAAAGAAGTATATAGTCAAAAAAGAAGATGATAAGCTCCAAGACCAGAAAATATTTTTAACAATATTGAAAAAGAAATTTTCTCCAACCTAAACAGATAGATACATTGTAACGTACAAAAGACTTACAACGGAAAAATATATTCGACAAGAAAAGAAATTCCTCTTGACACATATTATTCAAATGCTGCTTTGAGAAGGGGAAATAGGTACAAATTGTCAACCAAGCTAGAACCCATTTGTGGTACTTGATATATGGAGAGGGGGAAATAAGGATATATGTATACATATATATATATATATATATATATATATATATATATAGGATATATTAATCATATGTTATGCTAAATCTTCGGGAGAAGTTACTAGCACAAACCCAATTCCATGTTTAAATCCATTTTAGTTTCTATTCTTTCTTCTCTCTCTCTCTCTCCCTCTCTCTCTCTGTATGTATGATAAATATATATATATATATATATATATATATATATACATATATCTAGAGAGAGGGAGAGAGAAAGAGAGATCATGACATTGAGTTAATGAGGAAAGACCTGATAGTGTGGAAAAGGTGAAAGAGAGAAAAACTAACTGCAAAATATACGATATAAAGTCCATTTAATGAAATAAGTAATGGAAACCCCCAAATAATAAATCATTCATGTAAAACAAAAATATTTTCAGTATATTCAGTAATTAGAACACAAAACAATCTACTAGTTTGTCAAATATCTATAGTATAATGCATTTCAGATCAACACTAATAAGGTAAAAAGTTAAAGATCATATAAGATCCACGCTGTACTATACATTTCGTACTTCGTTCTAAAATAATTTCTTAGGCTGAAGACGTTGTCTAAACAGTCTTAAGGTCTAGAATGCTCCTTGGTTTAGAGTCCTCACATGTTGTGTCATTTTATTTCATCTTACCTTGTTCTTTTTCTTCAATCTCCTCTTTATCATCAATCCAGGGTTCTTTGTTTTGTTCAAGACATGTTAATACCTCTGCTTTTGCAACAGAAATGCCTGTGAACTCAAAAAGAAATACAGACACACCGTTCTATGTAGCTGTGTAATTGCACAGGATTGTGCCAAATAGGGAAGATAGAAAAGAAGAAAGTATACATGAATGACTTACAAGTTCTCAATTCCTCTCAATACATTTTAGGCACTTCAAAACTCAAATTTTAAAATTCTGTATTTAACTTTCTTTAAAATGACATTGAAATGAAAAATTTAAGTAAAATAATAGTAAAAACGTGATAACTAAGGGATTCAATGTGTATTCACATGTGAGTGCTACTGGCTACCAGCACAAAAGTTATGAAAGGTTGACTTATTATTAGGCTAAATGTAAACACGAGGTGAAGGGATGTAGGAAGTTAGCTATATATAAGACAGTAATCAATACCTGTAAAAACGTATAAGATAAACTAAGCAGTGGAAGTCAAGTCAGAATATCAGCTAGTAGAAGCTTTAGACATCCCTAAGATGAAGTACCAAGCATGGAATAAAAATATTCTCACACACAGAAACCAGGTTGTTGTAGTTGTCCAGCATGACATCTCTGTACAAAGCCCTCTGGGCAGAGTCCAGACATTCCCACTCCTCCTTGCAAAAGTTTATGGCCACATCCTTGAAAGTCAGTAGACCCTGAAAATAAAATTAACAGCAACACCTCATGGCCATTGGATAAATTCAATGTTTGACACAAGGAAAGGTAAGTTAACTACAGAACTTGTTCTGTTATAAATAACTAATATGCATTTTAAAACTAGATTATATTCTGAGAAAAAGACTTTTCTGTCTTCTCCGCAATGAAGCAATAAGCCAGCAGCACTGAGCTTGTGTGTGTGGAGACACTTGTAGGGATCAAATGACATGATCACCACACCATGAGGGATGCTATTAAAGTTGCAATCAGTAGGAAGGATTAGACCTACCAAAAGAGGCCCTCAGATGAAATATTCATAATATATTGGCTTCTATTCACTGTTAAATAATGACCCTTCTCACTCTCTGTAAAGATTGAGTGCCTATTTTTATCTTTGTTATGAGAATATTTATAATTATTACAGATTACATTTTTATATTGTAGACGTTGTCCTGAAAAAAAAAAAGACTTGCAAATGAGGTGCTTCAAGCACACCGGTGACATAAGTTTTAAAGAATTAATAATGAGAATCAAATGAGAAAAGTACTTCTGAAAATTAGCGTCAACATAGTGAAGGTTCAGAAGGTCTGACAATGAAGTATTTTTGTAAACATAATCAACTTGTCCCACACACATTTATTTACCTGTGAAAAAGACATCTCTTCTTTCCCCTTCAGAATGGAATGTCCCAGGAAAGTTTACATTGAAATTTCACCTTCCAGATTCCACTCTATGTTTAAATGAGCAGATTTTCCCTGTCCCTGGTGAAATGGAAGAGTGCAAACAAGAATCAAAACTACCACAATCCCTTCTTCTTGCCGTTGAAGTGATGCAGAAACCATGACCTCCTACAAGATTTTTCTTTCCTGAATTTAGGTGTTCTGTTTTCCCAGCATAGTATGTTTTTCTCTCCAAACCCAGTTGAGCTGCTGCAGTAACCTGCTATATACCTAACAGAGGCAGATTGCAATTTTAAAGGATGGATAAACACAGCTGTCAAGGAAAATTCCTCTTCACCATTTCCTCTCTTTTCTTTGCCTGGGATAGCTCATTAAATAAAATTGGCACATATGTCTGCAGTCACGGCCAGAATCTGTGAGGTTCCCCACCTGAAAGTATTTCTTGTCCTGGGTAAGCAATGTAGTTGCCTAGAGCCAAGAGGAAAGAAGCTAATCACTGCCAGATTCACTATTGTCTCCACTGAGATATTACTTTTAGCTTCCATGTCCCAGTCTAAAAATACCATGATGTTTTTGTTTTGAAGAAAGCCCCATGGTTATATTATCTCACAATTTCCCTTTTATACTGACATTGCTTTTTTGTTCCATCAGCAAAACACAAACTGCTGATAACTAAATAAGTTACCTCTGCACCATTTCTACTGCATCTGGCTGTTACTGAAGGCAGCTGGTCTTTATGTTCTTGTAACATCTTCCTTCTTGATACTTTATGCTAAACTGAGGATTCAAATACAATTATATCATAGGCAACTTTACAAACCAAAATTTTATCATTCAATTTCTAAAAAGAAAATGCTGCATAAAACAGGCAGAATCATTTTTGATCTATTGCAAATTTTACCCATACTGCTTCTCATTAGTCTCCAAAGAAACCACTAATAAGAACTCAACTAGTGCCTCAAAGTTTGGTGGGACGTTTTCATACATTTCCTTTATTTCTCTATAATTTTGCCAAAAAATTACATATTAAGGCCATATTCCATTCATGTATGGATTCATAAATTTCAGAATTTGAAGATGTAGGTCTAACCAAGAGAAAGTTTACACACTGTATTATATATCGTTAAATAAATACAAACTACATAGACAATTGCCTTTTCTTAGTAAAAAAACATACTGCATCTAAGATTATCTAGCCTTATGGCACAATAAAGTCAATTAGAAATATACTTTAAAACAGGCTTGAAGTTAAAGAAAGATAGACTGTATTATTTCTTTTTTTTTGGTTTTTCGAGACAGGGTTTCTCTGCGTAGCCTTGGCTGTCCTGGACCCGCTTTGAAGACCAGGCTGGCCTCGAACTCACAGCGATCCACCTGCCTCTTCCTCCCGAGTGCTGGGATTATAGGCATGTGCCACCACGCCCAGAGACGTAGGGCAACACCCACTCCCACAGCCACCAAGGCAGGTCCACATAATGTCTAGAGGACAAGGAAGTATGGTCATCTGTGTCTCACAAAAGAAGATCAAAATGTCTGTAAGCATCTCTTATAACTCCCAGGGACAGCACCTGGGCTTGTTCTCCTGCCTCTGCCCAAATTATATGACCCACAAACCACAGGAAAAGGACATCAGACATCAGTGGAACCTGTACTTGGTAACAGACTCGAGACCTGGGCTCCATGCTCAAACTAGTAGTCCTGACAACATGAGGCATTTGGATGTGGAATTGTTAGCAGGTTCCAGTGGTTTGTTGAGGACTGGACACTAATCTGATAAAAATGGTGGTAAGGCAGGAAAAGGAAGAAGGAAAGACCCCATGTCCTATATTTCTCTTACCTAAAGTCTCAGAAGGATGTCTTCAAATCTATCCCAACTCCTGGTAAGTGGAGACTTTTATGGGACATGACTTTTGGGGTAGTGCCCAAATTAAGTGAGTATATAACATATGAGTCTGTCTGCTTCTGGGTTAACTCACTCAATATGTCCATTTCTAGTCCAATCTATTTGTCCACAAATTTCAGGATTTCCTTGTTTTTAATGGCTGTGTAGTATTCCATAGTGTAAATATACAACAGTTTCTTTATCCGTTTTTCAACTGAGGGACATGTAGACTGTTTCCATGATCTGGCTATTATGAATAAGGCTGCTATGAACATGGTTGACGATATGTCCTCGTTGTGTGGTGGACCATTTTCTGGGAATATTACAAGAAGTGGAATAGCTAGGTCATGAGGAATGTGTGTGTGTTTTTGTGTCTGTCTCTGTTCCTGTTGCTATCTCCATCCAGTTCTCTGTTTCCCCCATTACTCTCTTTCCTCTCTCTCTCTCCCTCTGTCACTATCATCTACCTTCGCAATGCACAGAGACAGGAGACAACACTACCTAATATTTACTCTTTGGTGTTATAATATGTAGTCTGAAATGGCTAAGACAGGTGCTAAACCAACATAGCCTGATCATTTACTTTATTCTATGAGTTCAGACACTCCATGAAGACCTCCTGTTTTATTTGAATATTGTAGAATCAAAAGGGATTCCCCTGCTGTGTTCTCCAGCTCTGTGAAAATCATTCCCTCATAAACTCCCTTGGTGGGAAGGAGACAGTATCTGAAAGAACTGAAACTTAGGGCTGTGATTCAAAGGTTTAATTGAATCTCAACATCCCCAACAGGAGCCAGGAAAATTATTACTGCAGTTTTAGGGCTGTGCTGAGCACTCATACACCTACTGAATCCTGTTACTATCAAATGTGGATTTACTGAAGCTAAGATGTTCCACAGATGACCTTTACTTTACTCCAATTAACTACCTTCAACCTAGAAAGTCTGTGAAATGCTGATGCTAGCACAGAACCAACTGTGCCTCTCCTATCCCCATGCTGCACCTTGGATATAGTGATTGCCCAGCCCTGGCCTATGCTTTGGCTGCACCATAGGGTGAAATGAGTGGCCAGCTCTGGCTTCTCTCTGGAGAATGACTCCCTAATGCACACTATCATTAAAACAATGAGGAAGGTGGTGGGAAAGGAATGGAAAGTGCTCACCTGCTAATTGTTCCCCAGAGGCTGAGCAAGATAAGGCTTTCACACTAGGTGGAACAGAAGTAGAGCCAGGCCTTCCGGTAGTTTCCAAAGAAACAGGAATGCACTGGTTAATGAATAATGGCACCTGTAGACATTCTCCCCTAACCCAAAGATCCTATGGAGCTGCCCTAGTCTCCTGGGCAAAAGGACAAGGTATAGCTATACCTGTCCCTGCCTACTGGGAACAGGAATCCAGATTCTCTTAGGCAGAATCTGAAATAGCATGTTGGAAGGGAAAATGGAAAGATGGCCTGGAACTCTCTATGTAGTCCATGTGGGCTAAGGCTGATGGCTCATAAAAACCAATAATGGTGTACTCTTGAGGCCTGCAGGCATTTGTGCAGCAGAATAATTATGGTTACTGCCTACTCCCACACAAGCCTCCCAGGACAACACTGGTACCATTATCTTTGGTTCTGTTCAGCAGAACACATTCACAACCCCGACTCTTCCTCTTAGCAGGAAATCCATAGGCGGATGGGGAAGTAGGCACAAGGACTCAGGAGTTTGATTGTACTGGGGTTTGCTTGTCCTAGCTGGCTGCAACTGTTTTAAGAAGTTCCCACTCTTGGAGCCTCCCAGTGACTGCCCACCTCCAGCATACACCTCCTCCACAGCTCACTGGCTGTTAGGTAGCTCTAAAAATTTTGAGTTGTCAGGCTCAGAAAAGCACTAAACTAAAGAGCAGATCGAGGACCACCCCGAAACCATAGAATCTCAATGTTGTGATTTGCCCTTGTACCCCCGGAGAAGGAAACTTGGGGGAATTGAAAGAACCTTGGGAATAGGCCAACTGTTTTCAGAACTCAAGTCCCTCCAAACTTTTCACAGCTGAGTAGACCTTCTGATGTCACCTGGGAGGAAATACCAACATGAAAATAGTATTGAATGCAAAACTGGCAGGAGCATGGTCATGGTTGGGATTCTGTTTTCTTTTTTCTTTTTTTTCTTGAAAGTGCAGAATTCTGCTGTCTCATTCACAGGCATTGTGTAGCATCAATTCTGGTATTGTGTGCCTTCAGCTGTTTTAGAAAACAATTCCAAAGATTTATTTCTCTTGTTCAGTTGTCTTCTCTGAGGTGGGCCAGCAACTTCCATCACATTTGCGTCTTCTCCAGAGGAGCTGTGGCTCTTCTGGTCAGCTCTCTGTGTGGAGGAGTGTAAGACTTCAAGGAGTCCCTTACTCATACCCAGTCACCAGAACAGCCAGGACTATCCTTTCTTTTCTGAAATTTCTCCAGAAGCTTCCACAGGACATGCATCTAAGCCAAGACATTTGTGGAACTGACATTTGACTTCATCTTATATACAATAAGTCTAGGATCTGGTTTCATCTCCCTAGCTGGTCTCTGCCCAAACCTTGTGCGCTGTTTTCTTCTTTCTAAAACATATCTTGGGCATTCTCATGGAGATGTTAAATAATCCATATCGTTAGAGAATGTGGGTAAATTGCCATAAGAAAATTAAAACATCTAAACATCACCAATGGAAGGGATAGGCCTTTATTGTAAGTAAATTTTCCCTCCATCCCTTTCTTTCTATATTTTGGTTTATCAAGACAGTGTTTCTCTTTTTAGTGCTAACTGTCCTGGAATTCACTCTGTAGACTAGTCTGTCTTAAAACTCATTGAGATTTGCTTGCATCTGCTCACAAGTGCTGGGATTAAAGACATATGTCACCACTGGCTATCACTGGTACATATTAAATGTTTATTTTTCCTTTAAGTAAACAGAATTTTTAGGGACCAGAGCATTTTTAATTTTAGACTGGTTCCTCGTGTCTGGTTGTCTCAGTGGGGGACTGCCAGCCTATCATCTTGCTAGACTGCCTTTCTAAGATAAGCTAGCTGATTTAGGACAAGTGGCACAAACTCACTTAATCCCAGCACCCTGTAGTCAGATGCCAAAGGGTCTCTCTCGCTTTAAGGGAAGCCTGCTCTACAATGTGAGTTCCAAGGCTAGCCAGGATTATATAGTGACACTCTGTCTCAGTCCATCCCCACCACCAAAATGACAAGTTCACAGCCATGCCCTATACACAAAAGCCTCAGGAAAGCTACACTTTGACACCAGGTGCTTCATGCCAAAGTACATCATTGCTTCCTAAAGTTCATGTCCACCAAACAATGTCTGACCCAACAGCTTCTTTTAGAAATCCAAGTGAAGCCTTGTGGTCACCTCTCCTCAGTGTTGACCATGGAACAATAGCTGTAAAATTAGTTACCATAGATCCAAGAATTGTCCTAGAACCTGAGGCCCATCTGGGATATGCAATACTTATAACGCTGCCTGTGGCTGTTGCAATCATTGCTGATGGATGGTGACCTGTGGATTAAGATAGCTGGCAAGTACCAGGGATTCCGTTGGTTAAAACCTAGAGAAATAGCCTCCAACCTGAGAATGGAGAGCTGTTGGCTTCTAAAGCTGAAGCAATAGGTCCCTAGTTCTTAGGCCCAGGAGGTGAGAATTTCTAGGTCTGCCAGTCTAGCCTGTAGGACCTAGGTTTGAGGGCACAGAACTTTCAGCACTAGATGGGCATCTTCTTCCTACTCATAATTCCAAATTGAGTAGAAGAACCAAGCCAGCTGGTGAGGAACCAGACTCAGGCCACTATCTCTTCCAGCATCTTCAACTAGCAGCCAAGCCTAGAGCTGTGATCTCAGCATAGCAGAGACAGGAGGACAAGGGCAGTAAGTAAAAAGCCCTGCAATTCCCCTGGTGTATTTGAGGCAGAGGTGGGCTCTGGCTTTAGAGCTTAAGAACTAGAAATATGACACTGAGGGTGTCAGTGAGCTCTGAGCCATGATGGACCAGCGGTTCACCTTGGGATGATGGCTGTTTTGGATCTGTTCCTAGCCATTCATGCTATCTCTGGGCTTATTGGTCTCTGATGATTAAATTTATTCAAAACCTACTATGAATATGACTTTCACAGTCTGTTTGCGATATTGGGACACCATGTTGTGAGGATGACTGGGAGTGACTAGGACCCTTAAGACACTCACGCTGTTCACAGAATTATGTGTAGATTGCAATCATAGGAGGCAGATCCAGATGACATAAGTGATGTATGAAAGATCCCAGCAAATTACAAAAACAATCTGGTCCTCCCCACAGCTATGGGTTTGTGGCAGAAAGGTCTCTAGCTCATGGCCAGCTGAGGGGACCAGAGAATGCTCATGTAATGAACAAGAGGTAGACTGTCCTTAGAATCCCAAGGTGAGTAGTAACACAAGCAGTTGAATCCTTCCATACAGAGAAACTCCATTCATTCTCTCTGCCACTTAGAGATAGAGAAAAGTTCAGAATGTTTTTCTTTTTGGGACTCCTATAGCGTCTGACATGGCCCAAAAGTATTCATGAGAACAACATGCACTGTGTGTACCTATGTGTGCTTGTGAGCACAGGTACTTATGTGTATGTGTGTGTGTGTGTGTGTGTTTGTGTTGTTTGTTCTTTGTTTTTTGTTATAGGATCATTCTATGTAACCGTAATCTTTCAGAATGGGACATGGAAACCAAATGTAATATCTCAGTGGAGACAATGGTGAAACAGAAATTGATTTGTGTGTTTTTTCTTGGCTCCCAGCAACTAGATTGCTTACCCAAGACAAAAAAATACTTTGACGTGCGGATTACCTCCCACATTCTGGCAATTATTGCAAGTACAGGTGCCAATAAACTCTCTAAGGCAAAAGAGAGAGAATAGTCAATAGAAATTTAACTGACAGCTGTGCTCAGTGTTCGTTTAAAATGCCAATTTGACCCTGTTATGTATATAGGAGTCACTGCAGCCAAACAAGTAAGTCTGTAGAGAAATATGTAATCTGGTGGGAAAACAGAGCACCTAAATTCAGGAAAGTGTCCTCTTTGTTTTTTCAACCTGTAGGATTGTTCATGGTTTTTGCATCTCACTGGCAAAATTCAGGAAGGGTGGCCACGTTTGATTCCTGCTTTCCACTCTTCAAGTGTACTAGGGAAAGGGAAAATCAGCTGCCTTTAAATACAGAGTGGCTTCTGGAAGGTGAAATGTTCATATATACATTCGTGAGACATTCCATCAGTAGGGGAAAGGAGAGATGGCTTCTCAGGTAAACATTTATGTGTGGGTCTGGGAAAGTTGGTTATTCTTACAGAAATACTTCATTGTCAGATCTTCCAAACTCTCACTATGCTGAATTAAACTTCTGAAACTATTTTTCAATTGAATCTCAGTATTAATTGAGTACAAGTTTTGCCACTTGTGTATTTAATCCAGCTTTATTTCCATTCTCCTTTAATATTTTTCAGGAAAACATGTAGAAATGAAAACATAATTTGAAAAAATAAAAAATTTGATATCAAAGAAGAATGTACATACACAATTTTTATTGAGAAGGGAATAGGGTGGTTATTTATATGTGAAGAAAGACAATATTTCATCCATCTTTCATCTGAGGCCGTATGCAATAGTTTTCACCCTTCCTAATACTGCAAAATTTTAAGAACATTACAAATATTGTGGTGACCCCAAACTATGAATTCATTTTTATTGCTACTTTATAACTGTAAATGTGTTACAGCTATGAATCTAAAAGTAAATATCCATTCTTCCTGTTGGCTTAGATGGTGACCATTTGATTATTGTGATGCTCATATCATTTGATCCTCAAATAGGTAAGAACCCACAGGTTGAGACCCACTGGTCTATTAGATCTTTGCAGAGAAGTCAGAGTATTCTTTGTTAAGAACATGATTTTTCAAATTTATCAAAAATTAACACATATTTTTATTGATAGCAGAACAAGCTTTATAATTAACTATTCTTTCCTTGTGTCATATATAGAAATTATCCAGTGCTCATAAGGAGATATGATTATCTTTAATGTCAGGGCTTACTGACGTTCAAGGATGTGGCTATAAACTTCTCCAGAGAGGGGTGGAAATGTCTGGACTCTGCGGAAAGGTCTTTGTACAGAGATGTCATGTTGGATAATTACAACAATCTGGTTTCTGTGGGTGAGAATATTTGTATTCCATAATTTTTACTTCATCTATGGTTGTCTAACAGTTCTAGTAATATATGTACATGACATTCACTGCATAAGATATGTCTTATGTTTTTGCAGGTATTGGTTGTTGTCTTATGTATAACTAACATTTTATGTCCATTTATCTTGTTTTTTATGTTTAACATAATGATAATTTAATCATTTATGCTTTTTGTACAGGTAGACTGTAGCACTTATATTTAAATGCACTTTGGCATTCATATTTTTCAGTTTTTATAATGTAATTTAGAAAAAGGGATACAGAAAATTTAAATGTACTGAGTTATGAAGTGTCTAAAACTTATTGGAAGGAAGTGAGAACTAGGAAGTCACTCATGTGTATTTTATTTTTTCCATCTTCTCTATTTGTCACAACCCTGTGCTTATACCCAGCTATGTTGAATAGTGTTTGTGTGTGCCTGTTTGAATCCACAGATGTTTCTGTTCCAGAATCAGAGTTAGTAACATGTCGTGAACAAAGCAAGGGACCCTGGATGGTTCGTGAAGAGGAGATTGAAGGAAGAGAACAAGGTAAGATGAAATAAAATGACACAGCATGTGACGTTACTAAATCTAGACATGAAGTGTGGTTAGACAACCTCTTCAGCAGAAATTATTACTGAGAATTTCTTTTAGAACTGTGTACTAAATGTGAAGTATAGCACGAATGTTATATGATTTTTGTCTTTTTTTTCTTAATAGTGGAGTTTTGAAATGCGCTGTTAGAAACATTTGACAAACTAGTATATTATTCTGTGTTCTGATTCCTGATGATATTTTCATTACATGTGAATGATGAATAGATTTGGGTTTTCCTATTATTTATTACCTTAAAATAATTTAATAGCATTTATTTGGCATATAGGTTTTTTTCCTTCCACATCCTCCCAGACCAGCTTCTTCCTTCACACTTACTCACTGTCAAGATTTCTCTCTCTCTCTGTCTCACTCTCTGTCTCTCTGTCTCTCTGTCTCTCTGTCTCTCTCTCTTTCTCTCTCTCTCTCTCTCTCTCTCCCTCTCTCTCTCAGAAAGAAGAAAAGAATAGTAGCCAAATGGATTTAAACATGGGATTGGATTTTTGCTGGTAACTTCTGAAGCTAAGGCATGCAATATGAGTAATATATCCAGTGTCATATATTAAGAACACTTATTTTTCCACTCCTTGAATCTAAGTAATAAAATTTGTTCTCAGGTTGGGTGATATTTTAATACCTCTTTCCCATTCACAAAATAGGATTTGTTTCTGCCTTAAACTTGTTCATGTATTCAGTGGTTTTGTATGGGTGGTTGTCTCCTTGTGTCTATAAAGTGCTGTTGACTGTGAGTCATCCAACGCCTCTGGCCTTTATAATCCTCTGCCTCTTTGTCTACATAGGTCCCTGAGCCTTGATAGGAGTGGTGTGATAAAGATAACCCATATAGGATCAAGTGCCCCAAAGTCTCTCAGTATCTGCACTTTCTCAACTTGTTGTCCTCCATGTTAAGCTTTTCTATTGGAAGTTGAGTGATAGACAAATCTATTGAAAAGGAATAAGCATTTTGGAGGCATATTATTGCCATTTTAATTTATAAGAATAATAGTAGCTTTTAATATCAAGCCCATGACTTTTTATTCTCAGATTATTGGCTTCATAAACAGGTCAGATGTGGGTGTCAACTCACAAAGCCACCTTAATGTCATTCAAAAACAGTGGGTACTGACAAAGTATTTGCAGAACTATTCACACCAGTGAGCATATCTTGCAGGAAGGTCAGCATTGAACATCATAGAGTTCATATCTGTGTGACTCCTGATTAATTTTCTCTTCCTATTACACAAGAAGTAGCTTCCAATACTATGATTACAAGTCAGTAGGGGTGAAAAATCCACCTTAGCATGAGTTCACAATGTTTGCTGCTGTATGTATGAAGTGACTTCAGGTATAGATTTCATTCCTTAGGGTTATAAAGAATATAAGTGTGTATGGAATTACTTATGACATTTCATTGAACCATAAGTCCTTTAGATAATAACTCAAAATGTTCTAGCTCATTTTTTCGTACTATTTTCTGTATTTAGTGGCATTTGACTTTGAGTTATTTTATTGTCTTTCTTGGTCATTTAAATGGATTTTCATATGCAAATGTGTTAGGCTTCAATACTGATATTATCCCATAAGCTACTGAAAAGAACTTTAGAGTGAACTAGAGAAATGTTTTAGTTACAGCTTTTTGAATTTTAGTCTTATGACCTGAGTTCAATCTCCATGATGCACATGGGAAAAGTAAGCTTCTACTAACTATCCCTTGGTCACAGGTATGCTACCACACATAAAGACAATACATAAATATAACTTTAAAACTAGGCTAGTAGTGAATATTTGATCTCCATAATTCTGTTCTGTTTTATGCCCCATCTCTTGATATTGTTTTTCCTTTCTGACACTATTCTTATTGTTTTCTTGTGTGAAAAACAATAGAAAGTGTATTAATGCCAAAATACCTAACTGACCATAGATACTCTAAGTAAAATATCCTAGTCTTGAAAGCTAGCTTACCACACTCAAGAAAACATGTAATGTTTGTTCTTTGAACTTCCTAATTTACACTAATTGTTTGTCCATATGGGTTCAGGGCCGAATTTAGCAGACTATCACGTTAGAACTAATGCCAGGGTTCTTCATCTTTTCTTCAGAGTAGAAATTCTAGGAATTTTAACAGTTTTTACCTTTAAGAATCCACTATAAGGTTGGTATAAAACTTAAAAAAAATGTTTGTACAGGTATCTTTTATGAAAATGGATGCAAAAATTATCAGTTATATATTTCCAAAATATATTAAAAACATAATAATAATAATAATAATAATAATAATAATAATAATAATACAGTGTAAAGAGACTACCACATAATTACCTCATGATAATCTCATAATGTAAGAGGTCTTTGACAAAATACGTCAATTATTACATTAGAGTTCTATAAACTAAAAGAGTTTGCCATAAGCATTGGGGCAGCAACATTGTGGTGTCTGGAAAGAATATCAAGATAACTCCATTAGAATCAGAAAAAAAATAGAAGGATGTCTATTCCATCATTACCTCTGAAATATACTTGTAGAAATCATATCTAGAGCAAAAACATTATGATGACTTTTGTAGAGTAAACATAGGATACAGAAGATCAAAGTATCCTTAATTTGCGATGACG
>CAJRSG010014724.1:0-11459 GCA_907169655.1 Acomys percivali
GAGATGGCTCAGGGCTTAAGAGCACTGTCTGCTCTTCTAGAAAATCTAGGTTCAATTCCTAGCAACCACAAGGCAGCTCACATCTGTCTATAATTCCTATTTCAGGGGATCTGAAACACCCACACAGACATACGTGTAGTCAAAACACCAATGTACATAGAATAAAAATAAATTTCAAACAAACAAACAAACAAACTTGTGTTAGGAGACAGCTTTCTGGGTCCAGCCATCTTAGCATTGAGTTCCATCTTGCTGGCATAGTGAAAACTGAGTTCAGGCCTGGAGGTGGTGGCGCACGCCTTTAATCCCAGCACTCGGGAGGCAGAGTTGGGCGGATCGCTGCGAGTTCGAGGCCAGCCTGGTCTACAAAGTGAGTCCAGGACAGCCAAGGCTACACAGAGAGACCTTGTCTCGAAAAACTTAAAAAAAAAAAAGTGTTGTACAATCTCCCTTTAGAACAGAGTTCAGACTCCTAATTGGCCTGCTCCCAATAATAAAGCTTGTATCTTTTTTTTTTTTTTTTTTTTTAGACAGGGTTTCTCTGTGTAGCCTTGACTGTCCTGGACTCACATTGTAGTCCAGGCTGGCCTTGAACTCACAGTGATCCACCTGCCTCTGCCTCCCGAGTGCATAAAGCTTGTATCTTAAGCTTCCGTCTCTGAACTGACTTTTCTCTGCTTCCACGCCAAATCCAACACTTGCTAGAGACTCAAACGTAGGGCAGGCAGACACAGAGAAAGAGCTACTATCTTCATTTTCCTTTCTATATGTAGGCTGCCTCCAGAAGCCGTGGCCTGTATTTAAGGTGGCTCCTAGCATCTCAAAATATCCAAATTCAAGAAGCGGTTTTTCCTATTCAAAAGCTATAAATAAGAAAAAAATCCCATAGTGCCTAACTCTTTGAGTTTTAGTTAATTTCAACTGTAGTCAATTTGCCAAACTGCCAAGAATAGCTGTCACAAAAGCCAAAACAGAAGAGCTGAAAAAGATCCCCTCCACCCCCCACTCCATGAGGGGCAGCGAGGAGAGCATGGAGCTCATTTCCAAAGCAACACTTTTCTTCAACAAAAGAAGCATTGGGCCAGGTGTGGTGGCGCACGCCTTTAATCCCAGCACTTGGGAGGCAGAGGCAGGTGGATCGATGTGAGTTCAAGGCCAGCCTGGTCTACAAAGTGAGTCCAGGACAGCCAAGGCAACACAGAGAAACCCTGTCTTGGAAAAAAAAAAAAAAGCATTGGGATTTACTTAGGGTGTCTAGATACATTCACATGTAAGTTTGCCTACTCTTAAGCATCCTAACTTAAATCCTCTTCAGAGTGTTGTTACAGTGTAAGAGGAGAGATACTTATGGCCAGTCTTAGGTGGAGGTCATACAAAACCATATGTAAATTATAAAAATTATGCACAGAAATGCCTCTGGTATGTTCATCTTGTATCACACGGTCTTAGCTAAAAGTCAGATAAATAACATTGTGAAAGTAGATTGCTTAGGAGCCAATGCTACCTGTTGAACGTGATTATAACCTAACAGACAGATGCGTCTGTGCTACATTTCTCACATATACAAAGGACAGAGTACATGAATTAAAAATAAATAATAAGAAAAAGTCACCTAGCCAGGCGTGGTGGCGCACGCCTTTAATCCCAGCACTCAGGAGGCAGAGGCAGGTGGATCACTGTGAATTCGAGGCCAGCCTGGTGTACAAAGCAAGTCTAGGACAGTCAAGGCTACACAGAGAAACCTTGTCTCGAAAAACCAAAAAAGAAAAAAGAAAAAGTCACCTATCAGCACTGTGGACACTGTTTTTAGAAGAACAGCTTTGGTGAGGTAGTCTAACCTCACAATACAGCTGATTTGGCCTGAGCCAGCCTGCTCAGAGGAAGGACACAGTTGCTTCCACGCAGGACCAGAAGTTCATTTTAACTAGCCTGGGCTGCTGTCTGTCTCAAGGCTGTTGCATCGCTGTACAGAATGTGCTATTTTTGTTAAATGTACACACACACACACACATACAGGTGTTTGCCAGCATATGTCTGTGTGTTCAGTACCAACAGAGGCCAGACAATGACAGGAGATTCCTGGAACTGAGAGGAAATGGTTAGCTACCATGTGGCTGCTGGGAATGGAACCTGTGTATCAGTAACAACACCTTTCACTGCTAGCCTGAACTGCTAAGCAATCTCTCTCTAGTGGCTTTATAACTTAGAATATATATTTATACATTTCAACTATAATATATTACATCACTTTCCCCTTCTGGCCCTCTCTCCTTCCCTTCCCAAATTCTCTACAATATATGAATAAAACTTGCTAAGTGCATTCCTTTTCCATTTGCCTATATGGTTTCGGGACTGGCTACGTCTCATTGGCTAATCAATTGGGGGGTTCCTTGCCTGAGGTTAGTTCTCCCACTTTAACAACAGGATGTTAGGGGCACAAAGGTTGTCACACCCACAGATCACTGAGGAAAATCAAGACTGTTAAACACACAGGAGCCTTTTCTCAGTGAAGGATATAAACCCCCTGCACTCAACACAAAGGGCTGGTTGTGCGGGGCTCATCTTTGTTCTGCTTGAGCTAAGTTGTGGAGACACGTGGTGCTGCTTTAGAGAAGAGACAGTGTTAGACTCCGATCGCCCGAGTCTATCCCCGGGAGCCCGAATGGGAGCCAGAGTCCAGAGTTGATGCAAAAGCAAAGGAATTTTATTGAGCCGACGCGCGCCGGGGTCCACCAAGCTCGGAAGACTTGGAAGACCCCGTTCTGCCAAAGTCAGGGATGAATATACCATGTACAGAAGCGGAAGTTAACTGCAAAGGTTAATTAACGAGTGATGGGCTAACAATGGGTGACTGAGGTAGTAAATTCTAAGTAGGGCGAGGTAGGGGCAGCAAATTCTAAGTGGGGTGTGGGGTGAGGTGGGGGTAGTAAATTCTAAGTGGGATGAGGTGGGGGTAGTAAATTCTGAGGGCAGAGAGAATTTTTAACTTGTCCTTCCCAGTTTATCTCACATTGCTCAGCTAACAACCTGATGGCTATTTCCAAGCCACCTGGAATCTTACACTAGCTGAGGGGATGGTTCATGATCTAGGAGTGTTATCTCTCCGGCTGCACAAACAAGGCTCCGGGGATGCGAAGGGATGTGTGCTGCGGCAGGGCTCATAATGCCCCGCATCCTCTGAGGATTGTGTATGGTGTGTTTGGTCGTCAGGGGTTACTGAGAAGGACCTGACAACTAGCTCTGTGCATGGGGCTTTAGCTGTCAGGAAGGGATCTCTTGGAGGACATGATGCCTGCCTATCTAATAGCAGTGTTGGCTGTAGGGGAGGGTTTACCTTGCGTTTATCTCAAACTTTACCCTGTAGCAAAGTCCAGCTTTGGCAGGTCCCAAGGGTGGGGGTGCTGAGGCAAACTGGTGACTGACTTCTCTTTCTTTTGTTTGGCGTCAGTCACTGGCTTACATTTCTTTCTCATGTTCTATACTTCAATTCAAAACCTTTTTTTTTTTTTTTTTTTTTTTTTTTTTTTGTGGGGAGCACTGCTAAATTCTGCCATGTTAGAAATCCCGTGCTTAGCCTGCACGCTGTGACCTTCGAGTTGCTGACCTTTGCTGGAGGAGGTCTTGTGTCCTAGGCTATCCTTGAACTACATACCTTTGAAAGAAATAGGGAAGTTCCTACTGGGAACCACCCAGAGGATCAAGGAAGTTCTTAGAGGGAGCTACTCAGACCACTGTACTCTTGCCTGGGGGCTAGGGAGAGTGGGACTAGAACAGATCCTATTGACCTTGCTCTCTATACATATTTACATACTTAGGGGTGCATCCGCATTAAAGTGAGTCTTGATCAGAAATTTCCAGACATGACTCAATATTTCTCGTGTCTCTGACCCCACTTTCAATGCCCACTCCCTCTTTCAGGTGAACTCTGGTTTGATTTGTCCCGTGGGTCGGGTCATATCACCTGTCAGATTCTGGTATTTATCTTTTTTCCCTTACAAGCACATAAGACCTACATGCTTAAGTGTCAGGTCCTGGTAGGTAATCTCTCTCCCAGAGCAAAATACCAGGTACACACACACACCACACACCACACACCACACACACACACACACACACACACTCATACACACATGCAGGGGCACATACACAAGCAATCCTGCATACACTGCTGCAGGAATCCTCATCAGGCGCCGAGGTCCTTCCAGATTTCTCCTAGTTCTGTAGGTGAAACTGGCTGTGAAGGAGGGGGACCTAGCAGGATGTCCCACCTAACATGTATGAATGCTATGGCTTTGGTTCTAAGCTTGGGACTATGCCAGGGGCGGCTTTGTACTTCTGCTCAGCTCAAACTACTTTGGCTCCACAAACTTAGGTCTTCTCAGGCCTTCTTCTTTGGTGATAGGCCTCTTTGCCAAGATGTCCAGTAGGCCTACTGATGGACGGACCCTGAGTCTGTTAACTTACTTGTGAATTTACAGGGGAATAAGAAATAAGGGAGAAGCCGGGCGTAGTGGCGCATGCCTATAATCCCAGCATTCGGGAGGCAGAGGCAGGTGGATCGCTGTGAGTTCGAGGCCAGCCTGGTCTACAAAGCAGGTCCAGGACAGGCAAGGCTACACAGAGAAACCCTGTCTCGAAAACACAAAACAAACAAACAAAAAAAAAAAAAGAAATAAGGGAGAGATAGAACAAGACCGTTCACACACACACACACAAACCCTCAAGAGAGAAAATGGATGAGGCAAATGGCCCCAACAAACCACGTCAGGAACCTGGTTGACTGAGAGAGTCAGGCCAGAGTCAGTCTAGGCGACCATGACCATAGATCCACATCTGGTTCATGAGAAGCCGAGAACAATAAGGTTCCAGGGTGATTGTGGAGAAGTCTTTGAGAAGAAGGAGGAAGTTCCACATATACTGCTAAGTGTCGGGCTCTCTAGGACTGACATCTAGTACTATATGTGTAATATTGGCATATGGGTGGAGAAAAGTGTCGAGGCAAGGCTTATTGTCTAGAGGAATATGTGGTGTGTGGGAGGCAGGTGTCCACCAGGGCCTAACACGGAGCACTGTTGGGGCAGGTGGAGACTCCTCCACAGCCCACATCCTCGCATGGGCTGTAGACCAGCATCTGGGCAGTGTGTTCTGCGTGGGTGGCTATCGAGCCGTGTGTGCGCAGCAGTGATGGGCATTTGTAGCTCTAGCATTTCTACTTTCCATGAGCAGCAGCACGGAGACTCACCAGATCCAGCCAGCGAGTCCTAGATCATTCCCTGCTAAGTGTCCTGCCTCTGTTGGCTTGAGGTACGCAGGAGTCGAGAGCAGAGTTGACGTTCAGAGCTGGAAGTGATCACCCAGACTTGCATAGCGACCTTTCTGCTTCCCTCTCACATTCCCCTGCAGCAGTCTAGGGGGCTGCGTGTATGAAAAGAGCGGGTGTCAGCACACACCTGCTGCCTGCATGGACATCCCCGAGGTGTTGCTAAACAGCGAGCCATAATCTCTGGGTGAGTGCATAGATTTGTTGTGTCTTGGGCTTTGTCAGCAGCCAGGCTCCCCATAGAGGTCCTAGGGAAGCTCCTGCTCCAACCTTTCTCCAGTTTTCACATTTCATGGCTGGTGACATCAGAGCTCCTGTGTCCACAGTTCATCTTAGCAATTTGTTTGTGGTCTTCCTTCTTCTATGGCAGGTGGTCATGTGGGTCTCTTCTATAACTTTCACAGGAGCATTGTAATAGGTGTATGTGGTTCAGCTGGAATGTGGTTGACTGTGTTGTTTTTCAATGTTTTCTATTTGCTTTTCTACATATCTTCTGTAGCCCTTAGGAACAAACTATTGTCTCTGCCTTGATTTGCCTGGGTACCTTTGACAATCAGCTGGTCTGACTTAGATTGCTGGGGACGGGCTATATAGCCAATGTTCAGCCATCTTGTCAGAGCCTAAGTTCCTATTTCTCCAGCAGTCTGCCATTTACCAGACACCAGCAGTTAGACTAAAGGTAATATTTAGATGGAGCCACCCTGTTGTAGTTTAGCAGTTAGATTAGATAAAGATATTTGATGTGGCAGGATGTTGTGACCTGCTTGGAGTTCCTCGCATCTTGAGATAGCCTGCAGCTGGGTTGCCATAGGAATATGCTTCCCTGCCCTCTGCCTTATAAAAACTCTGTGAAATTTCTCAATAAATTGGGTTTGATCACAATCCAGACTTGCCCCCTTCTTCGTGTTGTGTGTTCTGTCCCTATACAGGAAAATTTTCCTCCCGAGCGTTAGTCGAACCCCGGAGGGCCGAGGCATTAGATGGGCCTGCTGCTGGGCTTTGTGGGCAGTCCCATGTGTCCAGTCTCCGTTCCTTCCCTGTAGCTCTTTATCTCTGAGGCTTTGTGGGAAGTGCTGGAATTTGAAGTTCTGGGGCTTGAGGACTCTTTTCTGCCCTCTGGCATCTTTTCTAGCTTTAGGTGCACTTTATTTGTCTGTTCAGGCAGGATGCCTGGGACATTTGTGAGGACAGAGAGGCATAAGTGACCTTTCTGCTGCACTGTTAAAATGCAAGCAGTGTCTAAGTTGGGCAGGAATTACGTAGTATCTACGTGCTGGGTATCTTTCAAAGAGGGATCCTGCTATATAGTGTCTAGATATTGTTGGCAATTTGGGACAGTGTCTGTGGTTGGATGGTAGAAGAGATGGCATTGCATTGTCCTCCACAGCATGTCTGCCTGATGCTGTGTAGAGCCTCGGAGCTCCTCCAGAGCTCAGGCAATGATATGCCACTGTTTCATAAGAAGCTGAGGTGGGAGGCACTTTCCTCCCTCAATGTCACTAATGCTGAATGCAAACATCCTCAGGTCAGGAAATTTTAAGGTACATGTTTTAGGATGTTGCCAGGTACCTAAATGTAAAGGAATATTGCAGACAGGTGATGAGTCTGGCAGAAGAATTCACTTGCCAGCCCAAGACTCTTGTATTTTCAGATAAGAGCAGGTTATTTTGTATTCAGTACCTAATGAGGCAGGGACAATGTACACTTTCTTCTCAGGTGACATTCCTGAGAAAAACTCAGTGGAGTCACTTCAGGAAATGCTGCCTGCAGGTGTTGCTTTGGCCTGCCTTCCCTGCTGCTGGGAAGGCTCTAGGAACAAGGAGGAGAAGCAGTTTCCCACCAACCTGTCTGTAATTGGGCACTGTGTGTCCTGTACCCCCATTTTACTTAACACTTACCTAGATGAGACAGGATGCATTGATGGTGAAAACGAACATTGACCACAGAACCCGTCCATTAGGACCTGCAGAACTGAAGACATAAAAGATGGCCATTGGGAGTTCTGTTTGTTTGTTTTGTTTTTGTTTTTTGAGACAGGGTTTCTCTGTGTAGCTTTGGCTGTCTTGAACTCGCTTTGTAGACCAGGCTGGCCTCAAACTCACAGTGATCCACCTGCCTCTGCCTCCCGAGTGCTGGGATTAAAGGCGTGCGCCCCCACGCCCGGCCTTTGGGAGTTCTGAAGTTGACCACTGAGACTACAAGGTACCCAGCCAGTCTCTTACTGCAGTGGTCATCACATCTGGTTCAATGAGTTGGCTTGGGATTTGAACAGTGTCCAAAAGAGCAAGCTACTGAACATCTCTGGAACCTCCTACAGGTGAATAGTACTGGCCAATGTGTGTAGGTCCTGGTACAAATAGCTGTAGTTGACTGCATCTGTTTCGGTTTCTCCATCAGGCAGGCAGTGAGGGAAGGATGGTGCTGAGGCTGTAAGCCTAACTGTAAGCTGACTGCTCCCTCCAGTGTCCAGGTTATGAAAAGCCCACATTATACTCCACTGGCCTCTTGGGAATCAACTCTGAGTTATGAGATTGACATTCCTAAAGACCATTACTCATGGATGAGGCCGATGTCCAGTAGTGCTGTCTTTCCTGGGATTCCCTGATGTGGCCACAGTACTCACGTCCCCCTTGCCCAAGCCCTTCATTCAGTGAAGAAGCACATAAGGACTGAAGCCTGTCTAGTGGCCACTCACTTCCAAGCAGACCAGCTATGGGCCCAGGACCAAGTGGCTCACTGTCTCTGGGTGGGCTTGCCTTGCTATGTTGGGTGAACCCTCGTCCTCATGGCTCTGGAACCAAAGCACGGTCTCAGGAACTGGCAGTGTTAGAATGAAAATCAGCACATACATGTGTTAGAAGATGCTCACAATCCTTGATTCAAATTGTTCCTCCTCAATGGTTTTAAGACGGAGAGTCACCTACACTAAGTTATCTCAAGTTTGGTGGGGGGAGTGAACGGCTGACATGACCTGCCAGAAAATAGGTCTAGCTTTCTTCTCCTTTTTACACTGAGGCACCGAGGCACCTCTGAAGGTCTTTTCCTGCCACATACTCCATGACCATATAGGTCGTTGTCAGTGTGTCAGTCATGTGAAAAAATAAATCAATGTTCCTGTGTTTTAAAGATTGAAGGATGGGTTGGAGAGATGGCTCAGTGGTGAAGAGTGCCGCCTGCTCTTCCAGAGGTCCTGAGTTCAATTCCCAGCAACCACATAGTGGCTCACAACCATCTATAATGTGATCTGATGCCCTCTTCTGCAGATAAAGCACTCATATGTAATAAATAAAATAAATCTTTAAAAAAAATAAAATAAAGATTGAAGGAGTTCTACCTCAGAGTTGATGTCAGCTACATTGTTGATGTTTCTCTTAAGGACACTGACAGCCACCTGTGCACATGTGGGAAGGTGATGACCAAGCTTCACATCCCTGAATAATACAATTTTGAAATCTTTTTCAAGAATTCCTTCTTCCATGTACTGGTCAACTTCAACCACTTAATCTCATGGATAAAAACGGGTTGCGGGGAGGGGCTGGAGAGATGGCTCAGTGGTTAAGAGCGTCACCTGCTCTTTAAGAGGTCCTGAGTTCAATTCCCAGCAACCACATGGTGGCTCACAACCACCTATAATGAGATCTGCTGCCCTCTTCTGTAAAGCACTCATATGCAATAAATAAAATAAATAAATCTTAAGAAACAAAACAAAACCAGGGATGTACAGTGCTCGAAATAAAAATTTTGCAATTTCAGACTAGAGGTTTATAAATATGAGTTCTCTGTTGTGAAATCTGAGATATCCCAAACAGCCTAAGGATGCATCAAGGATGGAGAGATACTAGAAGAACCGAACTACAAACTAGCAGAGGAGGGACCACAGGAAAGATCAGGGAAGGAATCAGTGAAATGGACCCGCCAAGGGAAACACAGAGATCACAGGACATTTCTGTCTGCATTATCCTACTTTGCAAACTGTTTCTCAACTGTATTTAGTTATGCCTGTGAAGTTTATCTAACCAAGTACAAATAAATGTCTTCCAAGCTTTGGTTAGGAAAACGTAACTGCAATTTTAGGTTATCTCATGTTTTTGTGTATTCATAATGTTTTTGGTGGTTTGCAGAACTTAGCTGTTTTTTTTTCTTTTGTTTTTTTTTTTTTTTTTGAGACAGGGTTTCTCTGTGTAGCCTTGCCTGTCCTGGACTCACTACATAGACCAGGCTGGCCTCGAACTCACAGTGATCCGCCTACCTCTGCCTCCCAAGTGCTGGGATTAAAGGCGTGCACCACCACGTCCGGCTCAACTTAGCTGTTTTTAAGCAGAACCATAGTCTTGGGAGGACAACAGCTCCGAGGTATAAAAGAATGCTTTAAAAAAATTACATTTAGGGGCTGAAGTGATGGTTCAGAGGTTAAGTGTCTGCTCTTCCTAAGGCCCTGAGCTCAATTCCCAGCAACCACATGGTGGCTTCATGACCATCTATAATGAGATCTGGTGCCCTCTTCTGGCCTGCAGAGATACATGTGGGGACAACCCTGTATACATAAATAAATCTTTTTTAAAAATTACATTTAGGCACAAACTTTGTTGACAGATTTCTAACATTTACACATACACACACACACACACCCCTTTTCAGAGTAGCTTCAATCGAGTCATATTTGACACAGCAATGTCCACTGGAAATGGCAAAAGTCATGAAGCCAGCACATCCATGTGACACAATTCCGGCAACGCTGAGGTGAATGCTACAGTTTCTGTCAATGCACTTCTCATTTTCGGGTTTTGGGTTCCGTGTGTTGCAGGGTCTCTCTGTGTAGCCTTGGCTGTCCTGGACTCCCTTTGTAGACCAGGCTGGCCTTGAACTCACAGAGATTCGCCTGCCTCTGCCTCCCGAGTGCTGGGATTAAAGGCGTGTGCCACCACCGCCTGGCTCTGAACAAGTGTGTCTTCAACACATCTCTGACTTACAATACTATTGTTGGGATCTAACCCCGTTATCTGTACTTAGAAGTTAATTTCACTGTGTTTAGAGGTCTGTATAAGCTCTGTACTGAGGCTTCATAGAAACATTTAAATCTTTCAGAAACTATTCTTCAACCCATGTTTAAGGTCTGTAAGACAAATTAAGGTCATAAAATAATATTTTAAAATTTATCTATTGATGTATGCATTTGATTCTCAATAAGGGGTATTGATTATTTAATGGACAAACTTCTTAGGGTGAAATTGTTGCATAGCAACATTAAATCTTCACTATAGCACTACATTTATACTTACTTGGCAGGAACCGATTTAGTTTTTTTTTGTTGTTGTTTTTTTTTTGTTTTTTTGAGACAGGGTCTCTCTATGTAGCCTTGGTTGTCCTGGACTCGCTTTGTAGACCAGGCTGGCCTCGAACTCACAGCGATTCGCCTGCCTCTGCCTCCTGAGTGCTGGGATTAAAGGCGTGCGCCACCACGCCCGGCTAGGAACCGATTTAGTTTTAAGTTAGAGAATTATAGAACATTTTATTTTGAGACAGAAAGGGCAGGTTCTAACCCAGTCTTGACTTTTTTTTTTTTTTGAGACAGGGTTTCTCTGTGTAGCCTTGGCTGCCCTGGACTCATTTTGTAGACCAGGCTGCCCTTGAACTCACAACGATCCGCCTGCCTCTGCCTCCCGAGTGCTGGGATTACAGATGTGTGCCACCATGCCCGGCTCCAGTCTTGACTTTTGCCTCAGGTAACTAATTGGCTTTGGCCCATCCAATGAACATGACACATGGTTTCCCCTTGAAGTAATTAACTGGCACCTAGCTTGCTGTCTCTCATGCAATCAGTGGGGGTGAGAGCGTGGAGGAATGGCTCACATGCCATGGAAAGAACTTTGTAAAACAAAGACCTAAGAAGGAAAAGCTACTCTGTTTGTAAGTTAGATCTTGGAATTTTAGGCCATACTGAACTGGGTCAATTCACTGCACCTAGGTTAAGCCTAGTGGTTCCCTGAGAAGGAAGCCTATGTCTCCTTTGGTTTTTCTACACTAATCATCTATTCAAGTCATTCTTCTCTGAGGGGAGGGTTTATATAGCTAAAAACTAAGAGATGGGAAGATTGTGTGTGTGTGTGTGTGTGTGTGTGTGTGTGTGTGTGTGTGTGTG
>CAJRSG010014763.1:0-14107 GCA_907169655.1 Acomys percivali
AGAGAGAGAGAGAGAGAGAGAGAGAGAGAGAGAGAGAGAGAGAATAAGAAGGTGAATGGCTTATGAGGCATGGTACCCAAGGCTGACCTCTGACCTCTACACACATGCATATACATGTGTATTCTCCCCCAACACACACACAATGGCCTTTGTAGCTCAGGCTTAAGTATATTTCTCAACTGCTTTGTTATTGATGACACTTACTAAAGCAATTACATGCATGTCTGGGGGAACCTGGGGGTGACATCCTGGGAACCACATTGTAAAATTCTTCATTTTAAACATGTGAAAAACTGAGACCAAGAAACTTAAAGAGCAAAAACATGAAGACAATGAGAACGCTTTCGTAGCAAATTTACGTGTTGTTCTAGGCAGTGATGGCAATGTCTTCAGAGTCCCACTGACATAAGAAATCATCAGAAGCCAGGGTGGTGGTAAATATGTACTGCAGTTTGCATTTTTTTCTAATGTACATCATAATTTTTATTTAATTTAAAGAACTGGCTGGCTTTGGAACTTGCCATGTAGAATGGGTTGGCTTCAAAAGCAAAGAGATCTGCCTTTCTCTGCCTCCCTGGTGCTGGTTAAAGGCACGAGCCACCCTGTCCTAGCATTCTCTAAAATTCCTAACCATCTTTCTCCAGCCTTGCAATTATTGTTTTCTTCTGTGGGGGAGGGGATGTGGCTTTGTCTCCTCAACTGGAGAGTGAGTCCCTCAAGGTCCGCAGGCTTGCTTGTGCTCTTCACACTGTCTGTGCACAGTGCTTAACGTGTCCTACAGAGCAATGCCCAGTGAATAAATAAACATTAGGGAGATTTGAAATAGTTTCTCCCTCAGGGGCTCTGAAGGGTATGGTAAGTTATGGCTATCAGATTTCGATATGGGAACAAACAACCAAGAGAAATCGGTAGCTCTCAAATGAGCATTTGTTTCTGGCTCAGACTTTATGGGTCATGAGCTCCCTGTGGCTCTTCCATTAGGGGAAGGGAACAGTGGAGGAAGGCCTCTCTGGATAAGCAGGTCCCTTTGATGAAGAGTAGGTCATGATTCTGTGTCTCTTTGCACTATCTATATGGTTTTAACCCAGCAGGGTGTATGGGCATGTCCAAGAAAACCTGTATACTAAGCAGAAATGACATGCTAGGTTATTATCTGGCCATGTGGTTTAAGAGAACAAAATGACCAGGTCTTAAGAGTACAGGTGAAAAAGACGAGGGTACCATTATCAGGGACACTTCTTATGGCAGTGGATGGTGGGATCTGGGAGACTGACAACTAGTCAAAGTAAAGATAGTCAAATAGTCACATATGTGACTATGGAGGGCTCAGCCCCCAGATGAGACATTCTTATTACCCTTCCGCCAAGGCTCAGGGAACACTGTGGAAGAACTGTAAGAGCCAAGGGTCAGGGAGGACTGGAGCAAATCATTGTCTTCTGCCCATGACTGAATCGTTGTACTGATAAGCTCCCAGCAGCAGCTGAGGCTCTCTGCACATGACAGGCCAATCAATATATCCGGGTGGACATGGGAAAGGCCTCGTAAAGCCTCTAACAGAATTATTGGCAGTTGATGGCTATCAGGGGAAGGAGAGTCAGTTTTATCTAAGGGTATGTGACCCTCTAGTAGGCCTAGTAAGATGCCCTTACAACCATGAGTATATGAGGTTCTCAATGAACAAATAAAATAATTATTTTAAAAAGGGGTCCTTTTATTTTGCTAAGAGTAAAATGTCATTCATATCACTTGCTTTATGAGCTTTATGAATGTGCCTTGTGGGAACATAGGTCATTCTTGTGGGGCCGATGCTGGAGTCTGTGCAGGATGAGTGGGGAAAATTTACATGAGGTTGAGGGGCTCTAGTCACCCATTTCTGACATGTCAGGGTCATAGTGCAGGGATAGCGGTATTGGGGCCCAAGGAAAATCTTTCTTTTTCACATCACGTTAGCTTGTTGTAAAAGGAAAGCCAGGATTCCCCCACCCCAGAATTCTCAGGCTCTGAAACTGGGGAGTCCCGGGATTGGGCTGAAACATCTCTATCTAAAAGGGTGCTCACAGCCTCACTACCGGGGAGCACGGGGGAGTTCTAGATTAGCTCAGGGTTCAAATGTTGAGCTTAAATTCTCTAAGTAAGAAAATGCCTAAGTTAGCTAGAAATGACTTACAAATACCGTGAAGCCACTAGATGTCAGAAAATCAGGAGATGCTTGTGTCTGCTCCCTTAACTCTCTCCTCTCCTCCCCTTCCACAGATCCGTTGATATCTTAGAGCTGACAGAGCAGGAGGAGTTGTTGCAGTTTCACTATCACACCCTCCGCCTCTACTCTGCGGTCTGTGCCCTTGGGAATCATCGGGTGGCGCATGCGCTGTGCAGCCATGTGGACGAGCCTCAGCTACTCTATGCCATTGAGAACAAGTACATGCCCGGCTTGCTGCGCACTGGCTACTATGACCTGCTGATCGACATCCACCTCAGCTCCTACGCCACCGCCAGGCTCATGATGAACAATGAGTTTATTGTCCCCATGACAGAGGAGACGAAGAGCATCACCCTCTTCCCCGATGAGAACAAGAAGCATGGCCTGCCGGGCATAGGCCTAAGCACCTCCCTCCGGCCTCGGATGCAGTTTTCCTCCCCTAGTTTCGTGAGCATTAGCAATGAGTGTTATCAGTACAGTCCTGAGTTTCCACTGGACATCCTCAAGGCCAAGACCATCCAGATGCTCACGGAAGCGGTGAAGGAGGGCAGCCTCCATGCGCGGGACCCTGTGGGTGGGACCACGGAGTTCCTCTTCGTGCCCCTAATCAAGCTCTTCTATACCTTGCTCATCATGGGTATCTTTCACAATGAGGACTTGAAACACATCCTGCAGCTGATCGAGCCCAGTGTGTTCAAGGAAGCTGCCACTCCAGAAGACGGAGGAGGCCCAGAGAAGGAGATCAGTGCAGACGACGCCAAGCAGGAAGGGATGGGCGAAGAAGAAGCCAAAAGGCCTAAGGAAGGCTTGCTGCAGATGAAACTCCCTGAGCCAGTTAAACTACAGGTAACTGGGGAAGAAATGGTGGGACTTTCTGATTTGCTAAGTGGTAAAGAAGTAATATCCTCATGGCTTCCTTTCTCTCCTAATAAATTTATTTTCCATTCTTCACCTTCACAATTCACTACCCATTTATTTGTGTGTCTCCCCGTGTTTCTACGTAAGCGTTTTACCCACGTGAACATTAGTCGTGTGAATTTGAGGCACAAGCTGAGCCTTTCCTGCCTGCCTCCACCGAAGTGCATGTTAGAACATGCACATGCACCTCTTCTTAGAAAGCAAGGTCTCCCTCCTCCAGCATGTATGTAAGGAAGGCATCTAGACACTGTCTGGCTTTGTGTTTGACAATGTTTATGGAGTTTGCTTAATTCATGCCTCTTCGGTGCTTTTAGTTTGAAATTTGGGTCATGGGCATTAGTGTTGTTCATCAACTCAGTCAGCATCAATGGCAATCGTATTCTGGACTGTGTGTTTGGTTCAGACAGAAGGAAACCCGTATGAGTTCTGCCCCCTCCCCCCAAAGTGCACAGTCTCTAGGGAAATGTGTACCCGTTGATTAATTTCTTTTTAATATCATTGCCAAAGTCTCACAAGTTGGCTGAAGTGAAAGATGAAATGCTAAAAGAAAGACCTTTTGCGTTTCTGTCAGAAAGAAAAGGAATGGTCTTTGTAAGTGGTGATTTCTAAGCTGAGTTTAGGTAGAGAGGGTGGAGTTCCATAGGGGAGCCAGCGGGGCGGGGTAGAGTGTCCCTGGAGCTTCCCACACAGCAGGCAGCACACTGAGGAGCCTGAGGGTAGAGAGGCCTGCTGGCTGCTCCTAGGAAAGCGAAGCAGGAGAGATAAACATAGCAGCCCAGCCTGGTTCACCTACAAGCAGCCAGACTTGTCCAGCCTGGAGGGGACAGCGCTGTACTTCTACAAAAGACTTGGAGGAGGAAGATGAGGTCGAGACGAAATTCTCCTCAGAGGGTTGAAATGATTATACTAGCTTGATGTGCAAGATGTTAGTCTTTTCTTGGGCCTCTGTGTATTTGTCACAAAGGGTGTTTAATATATTAGTGTCTAATTTTAACCTCATATTCTCACATAGGCAACTTTCTAAAATCTTTAGTTTTGTTTACATGGAGGTGTCTGTGTGGAAGTATGTGCATATGAGTCCAGGGGCCTACAGCAACCAGCAGATGCCCTGAAGCTGGAGTTAGGAAGTTGTGAGCCAGCTACCATGGGTGCTGACAACTTAATTTAGGTCTTCCGGGAAAAGCAGCAAGCTCCCTTACCTCAGGCATCTCTTCAGCCCCTCCACTTTTTTTTTTTTTTTTTTTTTTTTTTGGTGTGTGCATTTGTTTTATTTTACTTTTATGTTTTGTTTGGGCTTGCACCCACAGCCTCGTACTTCCTGGGTGAGCATTCAACCACCAAGCTATATATCCAGACTCTTCACAGACACACTTACCAACAAATACTCTGCTGGTTAAAATCTGGTTTTCTGTAAGAAATTACTTCTAGAAAAATCACTTACGATAGCCACTTAAAAGATAAGCTCTCACTTCATAATCAACTTGTATATGAACATCATATTCTGGCCCTGAATCAGAGACTCAGTGATGCCTTTCTGCTCAGCAATGTTCACCCATGTTCTTTCTTCTAAAGGAACATCTCCTCACCCCTCCTCCAGAAATTGAGCTATAACCCAGTTATATGTATTTGGAAAGAAAAGCATTCTATTTTCTTACCAATGGTGCAAACCATCCCAGAAGACCCCTTTGTAAACCCTCCTATATTTATCCATTGGCTCCTCTCCCTGAGGTGATGCAGAGACCTCTGAAAGATTACCTACCCCAGGGACAGGTGTCTACTATGCTGGCTTATACATGTTAGCATCATTCTGTGAAGCTAAATACATTTCTGCCTGTAAAGTGCTAAGATTCTGTGACTTAAGGCAAGAGGCAACTGAGAATGTTGAACGCTGGTTGTGACTTGATATGCATTAACTATTCATGGTATGTCTTTTAAATTACCCTCTCAGATGTGCCTCTTGCTTCAGTACCTCTGTGACTGCCAGGTTCGTCACCGGATAGAAGCCATCGTAGCCTTTTCAGATGACTTTGTAGCTAAGCTCCAAGACAATCAACGGTTCAGATATAATGAAGTGATGCAAGCCTTAAACATGTCTGCCGCGCTCACCGCCAGGAAAACCAAGGAGTTCCGGTCACCCCCACAAGAGCAGGTACCAGATTGGAATTGAAGGGCTTCCTCACTTTGGACCTTTAGAACATGCAGGATCTGTACATTATACAACTATGATAAATCAGGAATGTCCTTTTCTTTTCTTTTCTGTTGAAATTAGTCATGTTCATTTGGTTAATATTCTTAAGTTTCACCAAAAGAATCTACTTGGTTACTTTAAACCATTATTAATTATTTAATGACATACTGTTATAGTATTTTATAAATAAGTAACTAATCACTAAAAGGTATCAGGTTAACTATAAGTTGGTTCAAGAAAGTCAGGATGCCACAACTTGAGGTTCCACAGATAGTGACAATGTTCAAACAGAGATGGGCCAAACTTTGGCTGACGTAGGTCCCCGTAAAGAATAGAGACCCTCCAGCCTAGGAGTAGACATTAGCTTCTTTCTCTTTTGCACCTTTGTAGAAGAACCAGGAAGTAGCCACAGGGCCCTTTCTCTAAGTCTTCCATCGGCTAGGGTCAGAGGAAGCTGGGTAACACAGAAGTTTGAGTAAGATCCAGACTTCACTGCACAACACTGAAAATGCTCACATTGGAGTTAAAAAAAATCTCTTTTTTTTTTACCAAAAGCCAGGAAAGGCCTAAGTGGACAAAGAAAGAAAATACCAACAATGAGACTGCAGCTCTAAACATCACGGCAAAGCCACTCTCACTAAACCTCTCAAAAAAAAAAAAAAAGAAGAAGGATCTCATCAAAGAAAAAAGAGACAAAGTGGAGCCCAGTGCATTTTAGATTAAAAAATACAGTAGCTTCTATGAGAAGTGTGCTGGAGAAGATGACGGAGAGGGCAGAGGGTGGCATTTTAACTGGAAAGAAAGCAGTGCAGGAAGCTTCTCAAAGGGAAAGAGAGGAGACAGCAAAAGGAGACCAGGATGTCACCATGGTACTGAGCTGCGAAAGAGAAGTAATAGGCAAACTGAGAAAAAATATCGCCAAAGAAAATGTCTTGAAAACATCAAATTCTCCAAAGCAGTGGTTCTCAACTTTCCTAATGCTATAACCCTTTAGTACAGTTCCTCGTGTTGTGGTGACCCTAACCACAAATTTATCTTACTGCTACTTCATAATGTATTTTGCTACTGTTATGAATCTTAATGTAAGTATCGGCTATGTGACCCCCGTGGAAAGGTCATTTGACCCTTAAAGGTGTTATGACCCCACAGGTCAAGAGCTGTGCTCCTCTGAAGGATATGGAACTAGAAATTCAAGAAACCAGCCAAAGCCCTCAACAGGAAAACCCAAAGGATTTTACACCAATATGTAGTATAGCTGAATTTCTGAAAAATATAGCCAAGGAAAAAGACTTGAAAGAAATGCGATCTAAGTTGCAGAAGGAAGATAAGTTTGAGTAGCAGCAGGCTGTTATCAGAAAAGATAGGGCCAGCATGAGGTGGACGGTGGCTCTCAAGCACCAAAAGAAAATCTGTCAGTTCAGAGTTCTGTATGCTGTGAGAAAGACTTTCCAAGAGGAAGGAAGTATTTAGACACTTAAAATGAAGAGCAGAGGCTGGAGAGATGGTGCAGAAGTTAGGTCGGCTTGCTCCTCTTCTGGAGGACTCAAGTTTGGTTCGAAGTATCCACATGTAGTGGCTTCCAACCACCTGAAACTCCAGACCTAGGGACTATGAGAGCCTCTTCTGACCTTGAAGGCAGCCACATACACATGTGCATGCACACACACATACTTAATTAAATATGACTTTAAAAGGTCAAGAGAGGTTATGGGAGTTGAACTATCTTGGACATGCTATTTTTAAAAAAGCAAAAGTTGTTGGGGAGAAAGAAACAATGGAACGTGTTAGGATTGTATAAGTAAATAAAAACTCATTTCCTTTCCCCTTGGATTTATCCAAATATTGTTTGGGGGTTAAGTAGTTAAGTCATACAACTGACTTTTGTGGTTCTAATGGGCATGAAGTGAACTTAAGATGATTGTATTGTTAATGGAGATTAAGGGGAGATGGATGGGGACAAGACTTTAGAATTCTTCCCAGCTGGCAAAATGCTGGTATCAGCAGCTATGTTGTACATAAAGGCATGCATAGTCTGCCTGTATTATGTCTCGTAAGAGCATATGAATCTGTAACAATCTCAAATCTGTAATAAAACCACATTATAAACTTTAAAATTTGTCACAAGGAAAATATATGAGGACATCAAAGCCCTCTTATCTTAGTTTGTAAGTTTAATATTATTGGTACTAAAATGTAAGTAAACAGAAGGAAGTATTGTGAGTTTTTAATGAAACATGAACATCTGTGTCAGCAGAGCTATCATATAGCTATTATATGACTTTCCTATTGTATTTAGACCTTTCCTTTTCTTTGACTTGGTGTCCTTCTCAAAAGCTTTCTTTAAAATACGCAGAAAGTGCCAATATTAGAAAATAATGCATGTGTGGAATGTAAGTAGTTACGGAGAATATAAGAAAATACTTCAAAAAAATTTTTGTGTTTATGTGAGAGAGTGTTTGCTTTGTGTGCGTAGGTCCCTGTGGAGGCCAGGAGAAGGTGTCAGATTCCCTGGAGACAGTGACAGGAAATGATAAGCTATCTGATAGGGGCCCTGGGACCTAAAGCATTCTTACTTGCTAAGTCATCTATCCAGCCCCTAAAACCCTCCATAGTTAAAGATTAGAGTGCGTGTGAGTCTCACATTCAGCAGACAGAGGATCCTCCGCGATTATAACTACTTTCCGTCTTCCTACACTCAGCAGGAGTTGACTTATTTTTTTAATATATTTTATTAATTCATTCATATTACATCTCAATTGTTATCCCATACCTTGTATCCTCCCATTCCTCCCTCCCTCCCATTTTCCCCTTACACACACAGTCATAGGGGAGGGGAGTAAGGAGTTGACTTACTTTGTGATGCTGGTTGGAGTCATGACAGACAGTGGGTTTTCGCTGACTGCAGGGAGTAATTTGTGCACATTAGAAAAGTGACTGTGACTGCCCCTGCATTCAGATTCACCGTTTTTTCCTCCCTCACTCTTCTCCCATTTTCCTCTTCCAGATTAACATGCTTCTCAATTTTAAGGATGAAAAAAGCGAATGCCCCTGCCCTGAGGAAATCCGAGACCAGCTCCTAGATTTCCACGAGGATCTGATGACTCACTGCGGTAAAGTCGCTGTGCCTGTGTGATCTCTGTTGCTGTGTCAGATACCATGACCAAGGACAACGTAGGCGAGGAACATACACGTTTGGCTTTGGCTTACACTTCCCTGTCACATTCCATCACCGAGGGAAATCAGGGCCAGAACCCGAAGGAATGTGTAGGGATGCTGCTTGCTGTCTTGCTCAGGTTTATGCTTAGCTAGCTTCCAAACACAGCCCAGTGCCAGCTTCACAGGGAATGGTAACATCCATAGTAGGCCATACACTTCCATATCAGTTGACAGTCAAGAAAGTCCCTCACAGGCATGCCCACAGACTAACCTTAGGAGGAAATTACTCAGTTGAGTATCAATAATCAAAGAAAAAAGAGACCTGTGTTTCCTAATAAAATTATGTGGTAGAGGTTTGAGTTTAAATGACAGAAAATTAATTTGTAATTTTTCCAGTGATACAGATAGACAAACAGATATAAGAGCTAGCCAGCTAGAATATATATATATTCTCTATATATATATTCTATATTCTATATGACAGACATAACAATAATCAGATTGTCTTATCTTATTCTAGGAGAAATTAAGAATATCACATTATACACTAATTAATTTTATGAATGAAGGCCTACTTGCCTACACATTATGCCATATATATAATACCAAAAAGTATACCCCAAACAGCAGAATTAGTACTGCAGATATAAAATATTCCACGGCTTAGGACATCTAGCTATGCCTTTTCTCTCTGCCTCTCAGTTAAAACACTGACATACTTAGAGGAGAGGATAGAAGTCCTGTGGATTTTAAGGTTCAGGCAAACAGTACCTAAAGTCTCTGGTACTGAAAAGGTCAGGCAAAGACCAGAACTTATCTTTACTCCCAATGGTGCCTTTTCGTTCTTCATTCAGTGTGAGTGTGCTCTGGTTGTCAATGTCCTGGAAGAACTGGGGAGAAAGAGGAAGGAGAGAGACAGGCTTAGAAGTGGATCATGTTTGAGTGCTTTGGGATGGGACGAGATAGCCTGATAGGTACTGCCAGGCGCTCCAGCCCTTGCTGAAAGCTGAGGAGGGAAACACGGCAGAGCCTGAGATTGGTTCCCAACTATGTCCTGTCTTCTAAGGCTTTCCTTTTCCGCTCCCCTTGCTGTTAATGCCAGGAATTGAGCTGGATGAAGATGGATCCCTGGATGGAAGCAATGACTTAACAATCAGAGGACGTTTGCTGTCCCTTGTAGAAAAGGTGACCTACCTGAAGAAGAAGCAAGCGGAAAAACCAATTGCCAGTGACTCCAGAAAGTCCTGTAAGCATTTGAAAGGGTCCTGGTCTAGTGCACAGCCATTATAGCTATTCATCCTAAGAATGGACAATGCACTCAGTAGGAGGTCCCAGCTTCCAAGGGTCAGCTTTTTAAGTCAATGCTCGTAGAGCCCAGAGGTAGGCAGCAGGAGTAGCAACTGTGCTTGCTCATCAGACTAGCTTGAGAGGTTCTGTGGAGAGCGTGGGCTCCTTGCATAGCTAACAGTTTAGGTATTTGGTCACAGACTATCAAGGGGAAGCAGAGCTCAGGGGAGGGGCTCAGTAGCATGCTGGAAGCTTAAGAATGAGAATCTGATTTCATGTCCCTAGCACCCATGTGAAAGCAGACCTGTAATCCCATTGCTGGGGAGGCAAAGAGAGCGCAATCCCTGTCTTCAGGGGTTTGCTTTCTAGCAAGTCTATGGGCAGTGGTGAGCTTCAAGCTGTTGAGAGATCCCCAACTCAAAAGGCAAAGAGAAGACCTATCCTGCAAAACATCTAACATCAGTCTCTGGCATCCAACCATATTTATATTCATTGCCACATGTACATGTAGACACGTGAACATGTATGCAGACATATGCACACAGAAATTATAAAGGGAATGACTTAGCCTTTTTATGCTATTTCACTAAGAACTCTATTTGATCAAGAACAATGGCTGTTGGTCTTTGGAGCCAAATAAGACAGCCCTGCTGGACACTGAGTTCTTCAGAGATGTACTTTAATTCTGAAGGGGTCATGGACCAGAGCCATTGGATCCCACATTCTTATCACTACATTTCTAACATCCTGCCAATTTTAAGATAGAGTACTGGTTTAGTAAAAGATTTTTCTAGAAAGAAGAAGAAATCTTATTCATAAAATTATCCTTTAGATATACAGCAAAATTTAAGGTAGGTTGTCATCAGCCGGTGTTCTAAGTTCCTAATCAGTCACATTTGCTAAAATATTTATGGATTTTTCTTGTTATCATGACAATGAGGTTTTGAAACATGTAGGAATATATTGGCATTTCCTTGCATTATTTTTGTTTGGATAAATTTGAAAGATTTACTTTTCCTTAAATAATATATAGGCACAAAATAAACACCTTCTTTTGAAGACTAGCCAATGCATTAATGACAGAAATTAAGCCTCACATAGCCACATCTACCCTACCTGACCCAGACGCTGATGTTTTACTCTAAGATGTTAGGAAATTTCTATTAAAGTAGACTGTGTTGCATCTTATGCCACAGATAGTCTTGTATGTCTGATAGGATTTTTCAGTTTAGCTAAAGCTGAACAATCAAAGCCCCTTTAGAGGTATTTTAAGTGACAATTTAGGTCCAAATTTAAAATAGAAACATATTGATGCAATCCATTTTGCAGACAACTTAATTGAAGTAATAACTGGATAACCAAGCACCGCCTTGAGTTTCCACAGTGGACCTTTAGAGATGGAGTGATGGCAAATCTTCTGAGAAGAAAATCAGAGAGAAAAAAAATAATAAATGGAAGTACAAGTTTGAGTACCTTGAGCTCTTTGACGAAGTCATGAACTCTCAACAGTAGTTTTGTTACATTTCTGTTGTTCTGATAAAAACCAATTTGAAAAAAGCAAACTAGGGAAAAATGGGTATATTTGAGTTTATAATTCCCATGGAGTAAAGTGCATTATGGTGAGGAAGCTTGGAAGCAGGACCATAATGTCTTTGGTCACAAGAAGCAAAAAGAGAGAACAGGAAGCAGGTCCAGGTTATAAAACCTCAAAGCCCACCCCCAGTGACATACTTCCTCTAACAAGGCTCAGCCTCCTCCATAACCTTCCGAAACAGTGCCACCCAGTGGAGACCAAGGCTGAGGAACATTTCTTAATTCAAACCACAACAGTTTGTAGCTCATCTTAATTACAGGAAATATTATTTAGTCAGATGTGCTCATTTTTTATCCTTAATGTGTGATCTCTATGGAAAGAATGATAATATTTAAGTGAGAATTACAAGGAATGTTCCAAGTGTCCTTAAAGTGCCCTGACTTTTGTGATACCGATGTGAGGTTCTGAGGTTATGGAGTTAGTGTCTAACTGATGTGTGTTCTCTTACTACCCGACACAAACATACCATGCAGCCAGTCTCCAGCAACTCATTTCTGAGACTATGGTGCGGTGGGCTCAAGAGTCTGTCATCGAGGACCCTGAGCTAGTGAGGGCCATGTTCGTGTTGCTGCATCGACAGTATGATGGCATCGGGGGTCTGGTCCGAGCATTGCCAAAGACCTACACTATCAACGGCGTCTCTGTGGAGGATACCATCAACCTGCTTGCATCACTCGGTCAGATCCGATCTCTGCTGAGTGTGAGGATGGGCAAAGAAGAAGAGAAGCTAATGATTCGTGGATTAGGGTAAAGATGTGGCCATAGCAATCTTTGTCTTATGCATTTCATCTCATTTTCATCAAGTTAATAATGCCATAAGTACACTAACACCGTGACACTGACTGGATCATGGGATGATATAAAATATTTTTCCCTAGAGATTAAGCTTTTTAACCAAGTTAGAAAGTTGCTCACTGGGGCAGGGACAACCTAAGGTGGACAGATTCATCCCTGAGGAAAGCTGTCTCTTCATTCTTGAGGGGTCGCTAGGATTCTGGTCTTGTGAGCCTTCTCCCATGCATACTGGATGTAGTCTTATGCAGATCTTGTACAGGCAACCACAGTTGTTGAGAGTTCATGAGTACAGCACCCTGTGTTGTCCAGAAGGCATTTTACACAGAATGAACTGACACACACCTTTTCACATAGAATGATATGTTAAAAAATTGAAAAGCAACAAAGCAGATTAATTTGACAGATGGAGATGCTAATATGGGATTGACTCACAGCAATTATGTTATTTTTGACCTCTCAATAGTGCACAAGTATATATAAAAATGTTAAGTCTGTGACATTTACAGATGAGCATTTACTAGCAGGAGGTAATAAGAAACCTTGTCTCCATTCATTGGATGCTGGGGAAAAGAGGAGAAAGGGGACCAAGTTCTGATGGTTCAATACCAGAAGAGTTTGTATTTCATGAACATTAGGGGTTAGCATTGGTGCCTCATCTTTAGGGGTGAGAATAAAGCAACCATGTTTTCTGTCAGTGATCACTGGAAGGTACTATAAAAGTAGGGTTCTAATTTAAGGAATCCAAATAGTAACTAAAAGAAAACAGTCTAAAATTGCACTTGACTCAACAGAAAAAAAATGTAGAAAAACTATAAAGATCTGGATTGTACAGTGGTAGAAAACAATGAAAAATTTTTCATAAAAATTATAATTAGGGCCAGGCATGGTAGCACACCTTTAATCCTAGCACTTGGGAGGTGGAGGCAGGTGGATATCTGTGAGTTTGAGGCCAGCCTGGTCTACACAGTGAGACCCTGTCTCAAACACAAACAAATAGAATATAATTAGGTAAATAACAGGAAAAGTGGAGATAAAATGTCATGGCTTCATGGGAAAAAATGACAAATAAATAACTAACCTTGGGGCTGGAGGGCTGTCTCAGTGGTTACATGTGCTTCCTGATCTTGTATGGAACCCAAGTTGGATTCCCAGCTTCACCATCTGGCAGCTCACAACTGCCTGTGACTCCAGGTGATCTGAAGTCCTTTTCTGACCTCCATGGGCACCTGCATCCAAAGTATGCACATGCATACACACATACACACACACACACACACACACACACACACACTGAATAAAAATAGACAAACTTGCTTTCTCTTGTATAAAACTAAAACATAATTCAGAGGAATTAAGGATTGCTAAAGATGTTATCATTAGCACTTATATATATTTTTAATCTTACAGAACAATGCCTTGTATTGCTCATGAGCCTATTAATATTTAAATTTATAAAAATGGCCTGGAAGATTATATTTCACATTCACCATAGTGAGTACACACTAAAAATATGTGTGCCAATGGGACATGTTAGGAAACAGAAAAGTCCATGCCAATAAGTAAACATTGTGTGCTCTGGTCTTTGTTTATAATGGATGAGATTGAATACTGTTGGAGCTCTAATATTTGAATATAACCTAAGGAGGCCTCTAATGTAGGCCTAATGTATGAGAAGTGTTTTTTTTTTTTTTTTATTAAGCTAATGAAAAACAAAGTCTTCTGGGAGTTAGAGATTACTCAACAAATAAACACATTAGCAGCAATATGTTCCATTAACAAATAAATACATATGAAAATTATATTAGTGAATAAAATTCTACTTTGTGGGATAAAAATATGTTTGGTAAATGTCAACTTATTACCTACTTGGCATCCCATTTGTCTAAAAGAATAACTAAAATATATACTATCATCAAATCTTTATGTGAGTGATAACAGTGAAAGAAAGGAAAGATTTCAAAGTGTGTGT
>CAJRSG010014775.1:0-10738 GCA_907169655.1 Acomys percivali
ACAAAACTATGGATTTACCCATAGTGCATAAGAAACTGAAAGTCATAGATCGGCTGCTTCTAAAGGAGGTGGTAAAATATGGCAGCAAGACAGTGTGACTGGTAACACAACACAGCTTCATCACGCTGATGGCTTGGATTTTTGTTTGCTAATAGAGAAGGATTGGTACGTATCTGCATTGTCCATTGTATTCCTTCTCAGTAGACTTCACAGAGTCATTTGTAAGTGCCAATATACTTTTGTAGAATGCAATACTATTTAATTTAATTTATTTATGCTCCCAAGTATGTGTGATTCAGTTTACATTTTCTAGAAGCTTTTGTGACCCTTTCTCAATAACAATAATGCTGTGAAGAAAGTTCCTTTTACTTTAGTGTGTGAGAAAGAATTCAGAAAAGGGACACTTGCATTTTAAAATGACTTTATAAGCAGTATCACTGTTAACTAAATAATACCTCAAAATGCCAGAAGAAGGTGCGTGCTGATTGATAGTTGTCTCTGGAGGCAGGAGGAATTTTAGACTTAGAAAATTAGGTAAGTGGAATGTATTTGATAAGATATTAATTGAATAATAAAATGACAAATTAAAATATTGTTACTATTTTTAATTGTGCATAATTGTCTACATGTGGGCATGTGCCTATGAATGCAGGTGCCCTCAAGTCAGAGGTGTCATATTCCCTGGAGCTGGAGTTACAGGAAGCGATGAGTCACTTGCTATGGGCACTAGGAGCTAAACCTGGGTCTTCTGCAAGAGCAATGTATGGTGTACCCACTGTTAACTCCAGTTCATGAATGAATGTCTTTAAAAGTCAAAAAATACAGGACCTCCAGTGGTCATTCAGTTGCTAACACTATATAGAGAGTAATTAATTAGTGTAAGGCACAGAGCATCAGAATCATTCTCTGTTTGTAGTTAAGATATTTGTATTACTTGTGAAGTCCATCTAAGAAAGGAAGAGAAAGTAATCTGCCCACTCTAGATGCACTTTGTGAGGTCATTAATGCCAAAATAAAGATCCTCTGCACGGATAGTTCTAGGAACACATCTAAGATATCAGATGCCTCTTCTCCATACTAGGTCAGGAAAAGTAGAGATTTTCTAGCAGATTAAGTGCCACAGAATCTCATGGATTAGAAATGTCAGAAACTAGATAATTTGAGAATAACTTTGGATATCTGCCTTCTAATAATGACATAATGACGTATAGTTAATATGTATACATGATATTTATATAATATATAGTACCACACATAGTTCATAGTGAACAGCTTATTAATATGTTGACACATATATACATACATGCTTATCTATATGGTTTTGTGTATGTATTTTTTACATGTAAAATTACTTGTTTAGTTTGTCTTGATTATTGCTTATACCCTATGTAGTCAGGCTTACAATGGTCTCATCTGTACCAAACATCATATACACCTACTTCCTATTTTTCATTATTACCAGAGCAATATAATAGGAAAATTGTTTATGTAGGATTTACATTATCTTAGGCATTATGAGGAATGTTTAGGTCATTTAAAGTATAGGACTTGATGGTTATAGGTCATATAAAAATACTATATTATTTTGTATTTGGAGCTTTTGGTAACTATGGGGGGCAGTCTTGGTACTAATCACACACTCAACATACCAATCTTTTTCTCTCTTTTGCTGTGCACACATACACACACATACACAAAGATGCTTACATACCTCACTATGTATATGAACATATAAATGTTATGTATATATGTCTCTATACAGTTGATAATATACAAATCTTGAGGTTCTGTATCTCCAGATTAAACTGCGTATTGAAAATGGTTTAAAGGAAGAACAAAGCAAACATCTATCTATACAGAACTTATATATGTTACTCCTAAACAATAACAATTTATATAATTTTAACATTGTATTAAGTATAATTAGCGATGATTTAAAATATATGGACAGATACACATGGATATGCCCTGTTATATAAGAGAGCTGAGCACCTGATGATTCTACTGTTTGTCAGAGATCCTGGAACCGATCCTTGATAACACTAGAAAAGAGACACAATCTATGGTTTGTATATTACTGATAGAATGATTATCTTTCAATTTATTACCTGCTTATTATCTGTCTATCATCTCTCTCATCTATTTATTTATCTATCTATGATA
The DNA here is from genome assembly GCA_907169655.1 of Acomys percivali. Lineage (NCBI taxonomy): Eukaryota > Metazoa > Chordata > Mammalia > Rodentia > Muridae > Acomys > Acomys percivali. Next base: position 2,164 of record CAJRSG010014775.1, read on the forward strand.
TAACACATTTCACTTGCAACACACACACATATAAAACATTATTCATCACTTATAAGGGATACAGAGTTTAGAGTGTGAATTCTATCAAATTAAAGGATTTCAGTAAAATCCTTAGATTTTTCCCAGAAAGCCTATGTATTAGAAACAAAGCTGTGTCAAGATTGAAAAGATTAACCTTACAATTGAGAGCAAAGCTAAAATAAAACAGTTATGCTCATAAAGTATAAGCAAATTTGAGTTGATCCAGTGGTAATAGCAATGCCTTAAAGAGAAACCACAGAATTGTGTAGATAACAACGTGACTCAGAATTGTAACATTTTTGTCAGGCAATATGCATTAACTACCTGTTACTAAACATGAAAAGAAATAAAAAATGACTTGACATTCAACAAAATGAGTATGTTTTACCTTTAGATATATCTTTAAGTAGCTAGATACATTAATGTTGCTGTAGAAAGAATTTCAGAAAAAGATTTAAAAAACTGTTAAAAATAGACAACCAGATATAAATCCTTAAAGAAAAAACACTTGAAATAAATACAAAGCATTAGATCATTCCATTCCGTTCTGATTACGCAATACACAATAAGGACTTATTATATTGTTCCCATAAAAATCTTATACTTTTTTGTAAGGACCCTAGAATTCTCATACCTTCAGAATAAGACTTTTCTCATTTTAAAAATCATCAACAGAAAAGAAAAGTAACTTCAGATCTCTAAATTGGGGGAAAAAATCACATGTTAAGTTCTTATTAATCATGAGTCTTTCCGATTAGAGTTTATACATGCGAGTGACTCATAAAACATGATAATTGGTATATAATTCACTATTAAAATGAATAGGTTTACAGAAGACAAAATATCACAATCTTTAGACATGTTGATGCATTTGAGCCATAAATATTAGAACAACACGGTTGAGTCATTTGTTAAGAAGATAGATTTAGAAGCATTTGGAAATATTCTACACTCTATGTCAAGTCTAAGCTTTCCCATTTAATAATTACTTATAAATGATTCCTCCCTTGAACAGAGAGAGATGGATTTAATGGGCATCCCTACTCTGAAAGAGTTTATCATTAATCTGGAGAAACTGTAATTAGGAAAGAAAAACATTACCCACGACCTTATAATCCTTGGCATCAGTGAGAAAATAATTAAGGGAGTAAAACACACACACATACACACACACACACACACATACACACACACACACACACACTATTCTGAATTGTTTTGTCTGTGAAATCAGAAAAATTAACTTTTCACTGGTGAGTTATGCGAGGCCCCAGCCAAGCCTCAGCATCTAATGGTGAATAAGATATAGACTCTGTCCATTAGGTTTATGGAGATTGTTGGGCAATATCAGTAAAATTCGGACCTAAGAATTACTCAGGGAGATGTAATATGAATAAATTAATAAAATATATTTTAAAAAAGAATTAGTAGGAATCCACCAAGAACTGCTCTACTGTGGAGCAGTGAGGCTGAGAGAGGAGGCAGATGAGGAAGGGATTCGCATCAAGCCATGAGTAAGGGTGTTCACTAGCTCAGAGCATAATGGAGCAAATGCTGATGTTCTAATCTCAAAGAGTTCCAGGTCAAAATGAAAGATGGATGTACATATGTGAGATCATATCCTGGATCTGTCTGTCCTCATCTATCTTGGAAAACAGATTGAAAGTGAATACACGAATGCCTTTTCCTTGTGCTAAATTTACATAAACACAATTTCCATTCAAATAATATAACCCTGTTCTTTAGTAGGGTGGAAATATGTGTACATACCTACCTAGTTGAAAAAAGTTATAATTCGATTTATGCTCTTAAACTGCAAACACACAGAGGTTTGCATTTTATGTGTTAGACTGTAACCCATTCTGTTTATTTTATAGAATTTCATCTTTTGGTTTACAATAAAAAAGCAGTTTTTGTGGTTTAAGTACATATTAAAATTTTGATGGAAACAGCTTTAGCAAAGATGTTTCTGAACTAAGCTTTTCTTCTAAGTTATGACACTTGAGGATGAAACAGTAAAATTACTCATTTTTTAGTCATTTGTTTAAATATGCTCTAACCCTAGGAAATCTTTTAGGAAAGCAAGGGCAGTAAAAACAGCAACGAGAAAGCCTCTTCTTAGTGTCACAGTGAGCTGTAAATATTTACGAGCTGACTTGTTCATCACCTCAGAGCACCATTGTGAGGTCTCTGTGCAGGGCCATTCCTGGTAAATTTCTGGTCCATTGAAGTGTGTGAAGAGATACTCCGTGAAACCTCATTGTTCAAAGATGTTGAGGTGATAAGAGTACTGGATTGTATCACAAGAAAGAAGTTTTTCCCCATTTTCTATGAAGCTACATTTGGAAGCCAAACAAAAAGTGGATTAATTGTGACATATACAATTTTGACCACTATTCACTAGCTTTCAGTGTATTTACATAAAAGGATTTGATTTGCTTTTTAGTTAAAATGGGTAGCAGTTGAAGGGCTTGTTTTTCTAATTAACACTCAAGTTCCTATCCTTAGGTATGAAGCTACTATTCTATATATAATTTTCAGTGGGTTTAAGATGCTATTTTCCTTTGCTGATACACTGTGTGGAACTCGTGTGTGTTCTTTGTGTGTACCAATAAAAATAATTTTTCTCATCTGGGCTTAGATAGCCATAGTAGGAGGCTTTAGGAATCCTATCTCGGAGGTTTATAGAGGACTGACACACTTTTTTGGGAGAATGATAAAATAACTAGACAGAAGTAATCTCAGGATAATTCCTGAGAATCAAACCACGTGATTTCTAAATACAAACAGATTAAAGATGGCTTGGGAGGCACATGAATGATTTGACAAAGTCATAAACTTGGGAAGAGCTGCAGATGTGCAAGGAATAGGAATCCTTGGGGACTCTAATACCTAAGCAAAGTTATAGAGGAAAATCTCTTTGATATCCACTGAAATGAAATAAGAGTGCAAAAAGTGATCAAAAGGCATCTGAAAAGAAATAGAGTAAATAACTGTAATCACATAAAGGATTTGTGCAACACATGATAGAAAAACACGGTTTCTGCCTTTATAGTCTTCATCCAGATTGAAGGTAACTGAAGCTGCAAATACTGTATTTGGCATTTTATTTGTGAGTAGAGTAATTTTATGAGATTGGGATTGCCAAATTTCACATTATTTAAACTATTGTAGGATTTTCTGTAGTTTTATAGTTTAATCAAAAGTTCAAATTTTTAGTAAAAACTTGAATAGATGATTGGGGATTGCTGAATGGTTAAAGCACTAAACACACAAGTGCAGGATTCGGGTTTGAACTCCCTGATACCTGGTAAAGCCACATTTGTGAAAACATTAGACAGAGGCAGGAGCATCTCCCATGCTTACAGGCCACTAGCCTTGCACATGTAGTAGCAAATAAGAAAGAATAATCTGTCTCAGAACAAGTCAGAAGAGGGGACTGACACCCAAGATGATTTTCTGACCTCCACACGAACACCATGGCTTGCATGTAGACCACATACAAGCACATATAATACACACATGCAAACACACACACACAGAGACAGAGAGACAGAGAGACAGAGAGACAGAGACAGAGAGAGAGACAGAGACAGGCAGACAGAGAGAGAGAGAGAGAGAGAGAGAGAGAGAGAGAGAGAGAGAGAGAAAAGAAGAAGAAGAAGAAGAAGAAGAAGAAGAAGAAGAAGAAGAAGAAGAAGAAGAAGAAGAAGAAGAAGAATAGAGTTGAGGAATGGATCAAGGATGCACAGCATGAAGTAAAGAGATTCAGAGAAGAGAGGGCAGAGGAGATGGAACGAGAGAACAGCACACTCACACATTTGTCTGGGAACTGAGCTGGGAGAACACTGAAGAACTCTCGTGTTGAGATGAAAATGTTCTGTTGGGGGCAGCATAGAAAATCCTCAACAAAACAAAGATTTTCATTCAGGAAACAAAACGCTTAGAAACCATGGCATAGACAAAAGTAGTTAAAATATGGTTCCTGGATGTCAGAGAGCAGAGGGGTAACGGGCAGTTCTTCCAAGGAGGAAAATACATCATTAATTACAGGCAATGGCATTAAAGGGGTGAAGTTTATGAAAAAAAATCTGTTTTTATTAAATTTTGTTTTGAGAATATATTGTATAAAGTGCTAAAACATAAAAGTGTCATCGTTTCCTTCATCTTTATTATTTATTTTTAAAAGATTTTATTCTTTTAAAAGATTTTATTCTTTTAAAAATAAATATTTTATTTTGTGTGTATGAGTGTTTTGCCTGGATATATATCTGTGGGCCATGGGTGTGCAGTGTCTAGGAGGTCAGAAGACCGTACTGGATCCTCAGGAACTGGAATTACAGACAGTTGTTAGCCCATTAGGATGCTAGAAATTGAACCCGAGTGCCCTGGACTGACAGCAAGCGCTCTTAACCACAGAGGCTCTATCTAGCTCCAAGATGTTATTCCCAGTTACATGTAGGAGTGTGTGTTTGCATGCGGGTAAGTGCACACAAGTGCAGCTGCCCTTGGGAGCCAGAAGCATTGGGCCCTTTTGGAACCAGAGTTTTTGTTGGTTGTGAGTCACCTGATATGGGTGCAGGAAACCAAATGAGCTATCTGCAAGAGTAGTGTGTGCTCTTAACCACTGAGCTGTCTTTCCAGACGCTTTCCCACCTTTAAAAGCTCATCCCCACCCCCCATTTTCCATTACATTCATTTTAAAGATAATGCACTATAAAAGGAGGTACAGAGGCACTTAATCAATTCCTCGTCTTTCCTCCTCCACTTGCTTGACACCATAATTTCAAGCAAGTCAAACACTTTAAGCATTTATTGCACAACCAACTTAAGTAAAACAGTGTCTCACAGTGGTAATAAGTCTAAGTCAGAGGACATATGTGACCAGCTGTGATTTGGCAGATGGCATCATTTTAACTCAAAATAATTAAAGAGAGGAACTGAACATCTGAGAGAAAAAAAAAAGCCAGATTTTATAATCCTAATGGCTAAATGAATAAAATAACAGAGGCTCATGGGGTAGATTACTTCTATGACTTTAATGTGATAATTTTGTTGTTGATTGAGGCACTAAAAGATCCACATAGTTTCTTGAACCCAGTGCTATCTTGGGGCTTTATTATTGCATAGTTTAATTATACTTGTTCTATATGTGATTAAAGATTTCCTCAAACTCATTCAGTGCTTTTCAAACAATCTTTCAAAAACAGAAGCTGAAGAAAATATTATTAGTCAGTGCCAATCAGTTTATCACCATGCTGAATAAACAGGCAGAAAAGCAGTTCCTGCTGATAGTGGGTCAGGAGCTAAGAGACAACACACTGTTATTCACACAAGCCATATAATTACCAGGCCGAAAGTACAAGGCAGGTGGTATAACTTTCTTACCTCTGGGAGTCTCAAATAGCTGCATGATCTGTTCTTGATTAATACATCTCTTTTTCAGGGATATTGTATAACTAGTTTCCATCTGATAACCTCTATAATACAATTCTATCTGGATTTTAATTATTGGTTGGAAATATTACTTTTACTTAGTTATCAATAAAATGCAAAATAGTGAGAAAACAAAAATAATGTAGCAAAATGATTGTTTTCTGTCCTCTAATGTAGGCTCTGGGCATTGGAGGCTGATGGAGGATGCAGGAAGGAACTGGTGTTTATGATTTCTGGTAGGCTAGATATTTGTCTTCATGGTTGCTATATAATTTAGAGGTATGATAGAGGAGGTTCTTATGAAAAAATTCTAAACAGAGAACAGAATAGGTTAATATGAACCTGTGTCCATAGGTTACCATCAGGTTTTCTTTTGAAGCTGTAAGGTGGTGTATAGTCTCACTTGTACATAGTTATTTCAAACTTGCTGGATTCTCCTATAGTAAATTCATCTTCCTTATCACAAAAACCTGCTGGATTGTTGTACAGGTGATCTGTCTCTGTCTGTCTCTGTCTCTGTCTCTGTCTCTACTTCTGTTTCTCTCTCTCTCTCCTCCCCTCCCTCTATCCCTCTCTTCTCTCTCTCTCTCCCTCCTCCCCCTCTCTCTGTCTCTCCCTCTTAGCTTTCTATAGCCAAGGCAAATTAATTTTCTTCTTTCATCCTTCTAAATACTGGGATTGCAGATACTGGCCACAATACCTGATTCAGGATTCAGGCTTTCTGCTTTGTGTGTGTGATGTGTTTATTTTCTTAACAATTGAGTAGCAAAATCGAATATTTTCCTTTCCTCTTTCTGTGACTATAAGCAGTCACCAAATTATGACATTATTAAAGATTTCCAGGTCACCCAGCATATATGTTTCATCTCCCCCCACCTGTCCCCTTTTATTGTGCAGAAGCCTTTTCAGTTCACCCAAGTCCTTATTGTCTATTTTTGCTTTTATTACATGTGTTTTAGGAGAAAAATAAAGAAGTTGTTATTCAAACAACTCTGTGAAGCTTCTCTGCTACAGATCCCATGAGAACATTCAGTTTCCAGGCCTGCATTTATGTTTCCACTCCATTTTGAGTTGATTTTCTCCAGTTGATTTTGTGAATGGTATTAAATAAGGATCCAGCACTTCTATTGTTGCTGTTTTTTGTCTTGGGAAATAATTTCATCAGTCAGTTTTGAAAAGAACATCCTTTCCTCCCAGAAATGAATTGATGATACATGTGTTGGCTCATTTCTGGGCTCGTTATGCATCCCACTGGCACAACTATGGTTTTATTCAAGTATGATGCTCCCAGATAATTTTCTTATCATAAAATGTATTGCATCACTAGTCATCAGTAAATGTGATACAAAACCACAGTGAACTATGACCTCACGTTTAATATTACAGAAAGATTAAAATGAAAATTGTGGAGATAGGAAAACCCTGTACGCTCTCAGTAGGAATATAAATTTGCACACCATTGTAGAGAATAGTATGTTGGTGCCACCTTAAACTGGAGTTAGTAGTCCATATTATTTAGCAATTTTACTTCTGGAAGTATGTATACACACACACACACACACACACACACACACACAGGTAATTAAAAGTAGCATTCTTGGATTCCTACCTTACTTCAAAGTTGTTCACATCAGTCAAGATGAGCGGGAAACATAAGTACACATTAATAGGAAAGTGGTTTTAAAATGCAGTATGCACACACAATGAAATGCTTTTATCCTGGTGAAAGAACTATGTTTGCCATTTTAAAAAAACTATAGAATATGGTCCCAGGTTAAATAAAGAAACCACAAAAAGACAAATGACACATAATCTCACTTGTTTGTGCAAAAGTCAAACTTGTAGAAGTTCAGAGAGGAGTAGTTGTTAATGGAGGCGAGAGGAGGTTGGGAAACAGGCTTGTTGGCAAAAGGCTACAAAGTTTCAATTGGAGAGAAAAATACATTTTTAAGCTCTATGGTACAGCCTGTGAATATCATAAGTATCATATTGTGCTTTTCAAAATTGCTAAACATCCAAAAGAGGCAAGTATATAAAAGTAGTGAAGTAGATTGAGTATGTTAATATAATATACTATATTTTGTAAACATTATGTAATCAATATATTCATTCCTTATATACATATTTGTTAGTCACCAAAAAATACCCATATGTCAGTCACCAAAAATACCCATAAATATTATTATGTTTTAATTAAGAAGACAAGATAAACATTTTAATCTTACAAACAAACCATGTAAATAGATGTGAACTTTAATAAAACATTAATGGTAGATTTTCTGATTTTGTTATCTTACTACATTATCAATATTAATGAATGACCACTGGTTGTGCAGTAACTTTTGTATTTTACTTATTGTTGTGCTTTTTTTTAGAATTGCACTGGACAATAAAAAATTATTTAAATTTATAATATTAAAATCAAATGAATATAGCTTCCTTTTTTCTCCTCACTAAGCATATTTCACACATTTCATATTTTAAAACTATATATAACCACATTAGAAATATAAGTATTGGGCTGGAAGGATGTATTGGCTGTTAGCTTGGATGTCTAACAATGAAAGCAGGTGTGTCTCTGACTCCTTTGCCTGTTCTTAGGACTCCTTTCTTCCTATTGAAATGCCTTGTGAAGCCTCAATATACGGACTTTTCTCTTGTATTATTGTATTTTGTTTTGTCCAGTTTGGCTGTCAACTCTTGGAGGCCTGCTCTTTTATAAAAAGGAAATGAAGAGAGAGTAGATCTTGGGGACAAGGGAGGTAGGGGGTAGCTGGAAAAAACAGAGTGAGCAAGAACTGTGATCAGGATATACTATATAAGAGAAGAATCTATTTTCAATAAATAAATGTTAAAAAGAAACTAACACTGAGAGAGAGAGAGACAGAGACAGAGACAGAGACATAGAGACAGAGACACAGAGGCAGAGACAGACAGAGACAGAGAGACAGGGAGAAAGAGGCACACAGAGAGACAGACAGAGAAATAGAGAGACAGAGAGAGAAAGATAGATAGAGATATAGAGAGAGACAGAGAGAAAGATAGAGAGACAGAGACTGAGAGAGAGAGACAGAGAGAGAGAGAGAGAGAGAGAGAGAGAGAGAGAGAGAGAGAGAGA
>CAJRSG010014785.1:0-11368 GCA_907169655.1 Acomys percivali
AAAAATTAGGTGAAATGATGGAAGAAACTATATGACAAAAAGAGATAGACTGAAAATAAAATTAAAATTAATTTCCATTAGAGAGGTAACTATATGTGTTTCTGTGAGTGGAAGAAATAATGATTTAGCATTGTATTAATCTGTAACTAAGATTGTAGACTCATGAGCAATGTTATGTAACTATAGTTCTACTGCATTTACAAAATAGAAAAAAATAGCTTTATTTACACACACACACACAGACACATAAATACTGTCATTTTATAAACACATTTATATTTATGGATCTTATGAACATAATTACTATTTCTTCAAGAAGGCACAATAGAGTCAACTAATATAATTCTCATATACCAAGACACAAAATAGCAAAGCCACAGATCAACCCAAAGATATGAATTTATTAGGAGATGTTGGGTTTTTTCTCATTAGCACTACTGTACAAGAATTCTTGTTAAATCATAGTATAAACTGTTCCTAATTTTGTCCTGCTACTGTATTCAAATTTGTTGTATACCCAAGTGTAGTTGAGAAATTATGGTGTTACTGACATACATTCCCAAAACATTTCATTTAAACCTTAGTTCCTGGGCTTGTGTAAGTTATTGCTGAAAAATCCTTGGCAATGTCACTTGCCAAATGTGTATGGAAATATTAGAATATTTTCACCATACAGTTCATCAACTTTACTCTGTTCTTCAAGTAGTAAAGAAAGTGTACAATAAAAGTCGCCACTATCAAGGATGGATTATTTAGGATTGAACTAAAAATGTTGGCAAAAGATTAAAAATAGCTACATAAAATAGAAGCTCACAGAAATCTCTGATATACATATATTTGTATACATATACATATCATGAATAAAAATAATGTTGATTTAAATTATTCTTTAAATACGCTAAAATATTGGATAAATGTTCTTACTCCAAACATATGAATATCTGAGAGTCTTTTAATCATGTTAATTACTTTATTTTTGCTATTCTACAATGGTTGTATATTCAACCTAACATGCTGGGTAAAATACACCCTAGAGAATAGGAAGGAAATCTACAGAACAGCTAAAGGGATAAAAATGACAATGGAAAGGTAAATATCTTATTTATTAAAATGCCACTATTAACAACACCATTTTATAAAATCAATAACTGTAAACATACAAATGACATTAATTTAGAAAGCTCTTAAATTGACTCATCTTACCTTTTTATGCTCATTGTGGATTAAGACTATAAATGTTACCGATGAGAAACATCCATCCCACTAATGTATTCTTTCTTTTTGATAATTTAATATCTATTTCTACTTTATCGGTCCAAAAATTAGGTGAGTAGTCAGGGCCAAGGTGCAAGCTTATGAAAATTCAGCAAATTATAATGAGCTCAATCTCTAATATGTTTTCATATAAAATATCATCATTATACAGTCAAATACATTTCAATTATAAATATGAAAAAAACCAATCACCTTTACTTTCCACATGGAATGTATATTTTAAATAAATTTGAACACATCATCTAATTAAATCATGATGGCATTTGTTATTTATACATTCTAAATTATTTTCCAAGAAATATAACACTTATAAAACTAAAGTAGTTATTTTATTTTTTTATTCTTAACCTCTTTTTTTTATTAATTTATTCAGATTACAACTAAATTGTGCTCCTATCCTACCACCCCCAACCTATTACCCTCCCTTAGGTCCATATCTGAGAGGGATCTCCTCCCCCACTTTATGGTCACAGGCTACCAAGTCATATGATTTAGATCAAGTCTTTTAATATTGTTTTCTTTTGTTGAGACAGGGTTTATCTGTGTAGCCTTGACTGACTTTGACACTCTGTAGATCTGGCAAGCCTCAAACTCACAGTGATTGCCCTGCCTCTGCCTTGCAGAGCACTCGCATTAAAGGCATGTTTCACCAGGACCAACTTAGGCCAAGCACTTATGAACTTTCTTTAACAACCTAACAATGTTATCTTTAAGTTTATAGATTTTGAACATTATTTAATAATAAAATGAGGGGAAGGGTAGAAACCATGTTCAGCACTTGATGGCCAACACAAAACAAACTCAATGGGATCTATGGAGGTTATTGATGCATGGTGTTAAATGATGTTTTGCTTTGATTGTTTTGTTTGTCTCTGCCTTACAGGTTCTTAGAGTTTATAATATGGCATTCAATTTGGATTTTTATTATATTTGATTCTTGGGTATGAAAGTCATGAGTTTCTTTGTGACTTTATGTGTTTCTTGTGCTCTATCTTTGATTTATTTTCTTATTTGGTTGTTTTGCCATATTCTGATTTGTTTGGTTTTGATCTATTTTATTGTATTATATTGTATTATTTTTCTTAGATATGTGCCAATTTTTTTGGCTTATTTATTTATGAGATTTCATTTTTTAATTATTCACTTTACATCCCAGTCATTGTCTCCTCCGGGTTCCACACTCCTTCCCTCTTTTCCCTAACTCCTTCCCGTCATCCTTACAAAAGGGGAGCCCACAAATTTCGGGAATTCCTTATTTTTAATAGCTGAGTAGTATTCCATAGTGTAAATATACCACAGTTTCTTTATCCATTCTTCTACTGAGGGACATTTAGGCTGTTTCCATGTTCTGGCTATTATGAATAAGGCTGCTATGTACATGGTGGAGCATATGTCCCTGTTGTGTGGTAGTGCATCTTCTGGGTATATTCCAAGGAGTGGAATAGCTGGGTCTTGAGGAAGCCCTATTCCCATTTTTCTGAGAAAGTGCCAGATAGATTTCCAAAGTGGTTGTACTAGTTTGCATTCCCACCAGCAATGAAGGAGTGTTCCTCTCTCTCCACATCCTCGCCAGCATGTGGTGTCAGATGAGTTATTGATCTTAGCCATTCTGATGGGTGTAAGATGAAATCTCAGTGTCGTTTTGATTTGGATTTCTCTGATGACTAAGGAGGTTGAGCATTTCTTTAAGTGTTTCTTAGCCATTTGATATTCCTCTGTTGAGAATTCTCTGTTTAGTTCTGAGCCCCATTTCTCTATTGGGTTATTTGGTTTGGTGGTGTTTAATTTCTTGTGTTCTTTATATATTTTGGATATTAGACCTTTGTCAGATGAAGGGTTGGTGAAGATCTTTTCCCAGTCTGTAGGCTGTCACTTTGTTCTCTTGACAGTGTCACCTACTCAGCTATTAAAAACAAGGAATTTCCGAAATTTGTGGACAAATGGATTGAACTAGAAATTATCATAATGAGTGAGTTCACACAGAAGCAAAAAGAGTTAAATGGTATATTCTCACTTATATTGAGACACTAGTCCAAGGGGTACGTCCCTATGAAAAACTTTACCTACCAGGAAAGTGGGTCAGAGAGGAGGACATCCTATTGAGACTTTAGGTGTGAGAAGCCTGGGAGACTGAGGAAATAGAAGGATCCAGTGGGTCCTGGAAAACTACAGGCGGGTCTGGGTCCTGGGGTCCTCCTTAAACTATGGCACCAGCCAAGGAAAATATAGGCAGTAAACTTTGAATCCCTACCCAGACTAGCCGATGGACAAGACATTCTCCATCATTAAGTGGAGAAAGGAATCTGACTTTCACACAAACTCTGGTGCCCCATAGTTGACCATGTCCCTTGGATCGGGATGCCTGGTGGCACTCAGAGGAAGGATAATAGGTCACCAAGAAGAGACTCAATACCATATGAGCCTATACAGGGGGAGGAGGTCCCCCTTAGTCACAGACATAGGGGAGGGGAGTAGGGGGGGAAGCGGGAGGGAGGGAGGAATGGGAGGATACAAGGGATGGGCTAACAACCGAAATGTAATATGAATAAAGTAATAAAAAATAACATTTAAAAAAACAACAACAACAACAAAAAAGGGGGAGCCCTCCTTCCCTACCAATTTCTGATCTTCTTGTGAAGCTCCTGTCTCCTCCAGATCCTTAAGTGCTTCCCCCAACATTTCTACATAATAATCAAAACACTTAATGTGCAAAACAAAAATATTACAGTCTGAAAGTGAAAAGAGATGAGTGAAATATAAAGACAGACCTATCAGACTCACATCTGACTTCTCAAAAGACAACAGAAATCCAGAAGGGTCTGGGAAGATGTCATGCAGACCCTGAGAGACCAGAGATGCTAGCCCTGGGAAGATGTCATGCAGACCCTGAGAGACCAGAGATGCTAGCCCTGAAATCTTTTAAGTACTTGGGATGGATAAAACAAGACATTCCATGACCAAAACAAAATTTAAATAATGTCTATGCACAAGCCCAGCCCTTCAGAAAATACTAGTAGGAATACTCCAACCCAATGAAGTTAACCACACCCAAAAAATACAGGATATAAATAACAACATCAAGAAAAACAACAACAACAACAAAATAAAAATAAATGAAGAAAAACACAGTACCACTCCCAACATCACACAAAAAGGACCGAACATCCATCGGTCATTAATATTTCTCAAGATCAATGGACTCAACTCCCCAATAAAAAGACACAGGTTTCTGATTCTTACATCAGTCATGGCAGCTCTCTGTTTTAGCACTCTTGCTTTGCAGAGGAACTCTGCTGATTATATCCACATCACCTAGGTAGAACGAGATCATATTTGCTTAGGAATGTGCTTGAAATAACTGCGTGATTCAGAATATTATTTTGTTGGTACTTCCAGAACAAAATGCCACATCTTGAGTTGATATAATTTTGAGACAGCAACTCTGACTGCTGTCAATCTTCTTAATTACATCTACAATGAATGGCAAGTAAGTCCCAGGATCTGCTTGGCTCTACCCCTAGAGCTGGGACTACTAGAATGTGTCACTCTGCCAACTTTTTTACACGAAGTTGGGATATCAAACTCAAATCCTCAGACTTTCCTACCAAAAGTATGACCAACTGAAATATATCCTCAGCCCTCTGTAGCAGCTCCTTTTTTCTTTATCCACATATTTCAGAGCAAGTGTTATAGGTGCACCTGGAAGATCATTTTAATATAGATTTCAAGAAAGATGGAAACTTAGGGAAAGTTTAGGTACCCCTTACCTTTTAGATGATCCTTCCAAAAGAAATGTGTTACCATTACGTACTGCAGCATATTTTATAAAAGTGAGTGTGTAGCTAAGCAGTCAGTAGATACATATTTTTGATACTGGTCTCAGGAATTCATTCTTAATTGTAGCTAGGTTTTTAATTTTTTCCTCTATTTAGTTTGCACAAGTCATTTTAATTTTTACAATCTAAATAGCCTAGAGTTATAATAAAAGTTTAGGTATTTTAAAAATTAGGGCACATGTATGTGGTATTTCACATGTATTAGCTCACAGAACTCATCAAAAGATGGAAATGAATATTTTATTAATATGACCTTTTTTTTTAGACTGACATGCATTGATATTCAAACTTGCCTTTATCTTACTTATTACAACAATTGAAAATTAAACTTTATCTTTAATTATTTTATAATTATAAAAAAATATAATTAAAATTTTAGGCCAAAAAGTAAGGAATAATCATCACTGAGTGCTACTAGGTTATTCTTAATTACATTCAAGTCCAAGTTGTTAAATTAATAGTCTGTTATTAGTAACATAATATTAACACATTCTTACACTAATAAAACAAATGTGTATCCATGCTAGTTGTTGAAAATGTTGTTCAGGAGATCTAGAATAACATACTGGTTAAACTTCATTATTTTCTCTCCTTTCAACATTTTACAATTTCATTTGATAGAATAAAACAGAGAATAGAAACTAATGATAAATATACAGTTCAGCTCTATGTGAAAACTTTGGTACAATTTATGGTGATAATGAAATGTCTTTAAATAGTAAAATTTCACATTTCTTGGACAATAGCCATGCCTTTTTAGAATCAATTCCCAATGCATCTCAAATAAATGAACTGTAATTTCTTCATTAAATGTTTGTATAAGTTAATTTTCCTTTGCTGCAAGGAAACACTTGTGACCAAAATAAAACTTTTGCAATAATTTATTTTAGGTTACATTTAAAGAAGACTACAAATGTATTATGGATGATAGTCATAGAAAATTGCAGGCAGATCAAAAGTAGTAGTAAACTTATATCTTCAAATGCAAGCATAAAACAAAGAAGCACTAACAAGAATGGACAGGAGGCTTTTATCTCCAAGCCTACCTCAAGTGCATATTTCCCCCCAGCAAATTGATCATCTTAAAACTCCCTAGACAGTACCTACAACTGATGAACAAGTGTTCAAATATCTGAATCTATGGAAAACATTGTCATTCAAACCAACCACCACATTAAAAAAATCACACTCACATATGCTCCCTACATTTATTATCATCATTTTACTATGTTTTTAAAATACTTAATTTCATATTAACATGAAATGCTATAAAATGCTTTTTTTCACTATGAGGTATATTTTGAAAATAATACTAGGTTTTTCAGTTCTTTAAATATGGGAAATTATTTGCCATATATCAAACTCATACCCGTGAATTTATATAAAATTATTATATGTACCTTTATTATTAAGAAGTTCTTTTCACAAACTGTTCCTGAACTGGTATTGTGCATAATGGAAGCTATAAGATCAAAGTAGATTTGCTGGTGCTATTGTCTTCCTTCGTGAGGCTTAAACTTATAAGAAAAACTAAATTTAACCAAGCATCATTTTCTCAGAAAGTTCCACTCAGAAGCTGAATAATAATTATAGAATTATTTACAAATTTGAAATAAAGAGTCAACATTCTTAATGTTTCCTCTTCTAAAATAAGAAACTGGATAGCCATTTTTAATTGAAAAATTTTATTTCTTTGAGGAAGTCACAGTGAGGACAGAAATTGCTCTTAAAGTTAGGTTCATGGCCAGCAGTAGATGGCCAGCATAAAACTAATTCAGCATTATCTTTCAGGGTTCATTCTATTATAATGTTAAGAATATATTCTTTATTTTTTTAACTCTAATGTTCTTTGTGTATATACTATGGTTTCTGTGGGGTTTTTTTTTTGTTGCTGTTGTTGTTCTTGTTTTGTTTTTAAATATATTTTATTAATTTATTCATATTACATCTCAATTGTTATCCCATCCCTTGTATCATCTCATTCCTCCCTCCCATTTCCCCTTACTATTCTCCTATATGATTGTGTATGACGGGGCACTCTTCCCCTTGTATATGCTCATATGGTATCAAGTCTCTTCTTGGTAGCCTGCTATCCTTCTTCTGAGTGCCACCAGGCCTCCCCAAATATGAGCCACCAGAGTTCGTATGAAAGTCAGACCCCACTCTCCACTCAACGGTGAAGAATGTCCTGTCTATTGGGTAGATCTGGGTAGGGGTTCGAAGTTTACTGCACATATTGTCCTTGGCTAGTGCCATATTTTAAGCAGGACCCCTGGGCCCAGATCCATCGATCATCATGATCTACTTGTAGGCTTTTAGGACCCTCTGGATTCTTCTATTTCTCCATTCTCCCATGCTTCTCTCACTTAGAGTCCCAATAGGATGCTCTCCCCTCTGTCCCACTTTCCTGATAAGTGAAGACATTCATAGGACATGCCCCTTGGGCTAGTATGCAGATATAAGTGAGTATATACCATTTGGCTCTTTCTCCTTCTGAGTTAACTCACTCATTATTATCATTTCTAGTTCAATCCATTTATCCACAGATTTTGGGACTTCCTTGTTTTTATTAGCTGAGTAGTATTCCATAGTGTAAATGTACCACAGTTTCTTTATCCATTCTTCTACTGAGGGACACTTAGGCTGTTTCCATGATCTGGCTATTAGGAATAAGGTTGCTATGAACATGGTTGAGCAAATGTTCTTGTTGTGTGCTGGAGCATCATCTGGGTATATTCCAAGGAGTGGAATAGCTGGGTCTTGAGGAAGCCCTATTCCCATTTTTCTGAGAAAGTGCCAGATAGATTTCCAAAGTGGTTGTAATAGTTTGCATTCCCACCAGCAATGAAGGACTGTTCCTCTCTCCCCACATCCTCACCAGCATGTGGTGTCGGTTGAGTTATTGAACTTAGCCATTCTGATGGGTGTAAGATGGAATCTCAGTGACGTTTTGATTTGCATTTCTCTGATGACTAAGGAGGTTGAGCATTTCTTTAAGTGTTTCTTAGCCATTTGATATTCCTCTGTTGAGAATTCTCTGTTTAGTTTTGAGCCCCATTTCTGAATTGGGTTATTTGGTTTGGTGGTGTTTAATTTCTTAAGTTCTTTATATATTTTGGATATTAGACCTTTGTCAGATGTAGGGTGGTGAAGATCTTTTCCCAGTCTGTAGGTTTTTGTTTTGTTCTCTTGACATTGTCTCCTGCCTTACAGAAACTTCTCAGCCTCATGAGGTCCCATTGATTAATTGTTGATCTTAAGGCCTTCCTATATACAAATGACAATCATGGAGAGGAAGAAATTAGGAAAACTACACTCTTCACGTTTGCCACAAGCAATATAAAATATTTAGGAGTTACTCTAACTGAGCAAGTGAAGGACTTGTTTGAAAAAAATTTCAAAACTCTGGAGAAAGAGATTGAAGATGCCATCAGAAGATGGAATGATCTTCCTTGCTCATAGATTGGTAGAATTAACATTGTAAAAATGGCCATCCTACCAAAAGCAATTTTCAGATTCAATGCAGTCCCTATTAAATACCAACACAATTTTTTAAAGACATTGAATGTTCAAATCTCAACTTCATATGGAAAAACAAAAAACCCAGAATAGCTAAAACAATCTTATACAATAAAAGATCCTCCAGAGGAATCCCCATACCTGATCTCAAGCTGTACTATGAAGCAACAGTAATTAAAACAGCATGGTACTGGCACAGCAACAGGCTGGATGATCAGTGGAATCAAATCGAAGGCTGAGATATGAATCCACACACATATGGTCACTTGATTTTTGTCAAAGAAGCCAAATCTATTCAATGGAAGAAAGATAGCATCTTCAACAAATGGTGCTGGTCTAAGTGGATGTCTATGTGTAAAAAATGCAATTGGACCCATATTTGTCACCACGCGTAAAACTCAAATCCAAGTGGATTAAAGACCTCAACATAAAACCAGAGACACTAAGTCTGTTAGAAGAAAAAGTGGGGAAGAGCCTGGAACATATTGGCACAGGAGACAACTTCCTGAACAGACCTTCTGTGGTTTGTTGATAGAGAGTTTTTATTTCCCTTTATTATTATAATAATTTTATTTTCTAACATATACATTTATCTTATACATAAATACAATAAAGTACATATAGCAAGAAGAACCACAGAACAATTTGAAGTTATAAAAATGTTACATTAATAATATTTTGGCTCTTTGAATTTGGCAACCTTGATGAAAATATCTTTCCTATCTTGGTGAGTCTAAATTATGAATGTAAATAAATATAGATTATTTCTCATCTCTATCAACTTAAAACATCTATCTAGACCTAAAAACTTCTCATCCTCTGACTGTTGTTTCTCCATATCTATCTGTTAAACTTAGGATGTATATTCTTGTGACTATTATAATCTATCTTTCTGTTATAAGTCTGTTTATCTGGACAGTACCTCTGAGTTCCCTAACTTGCCTTACTGGCCCTCAAACACTTACCTCTTATCACTGTAACCCATGCCACCACCCAAGCAAAATGAAGGTGTGACTTCAACAATCCCACCATACTACTAATGGCCAGCTACAAAATAACTGTTTTTCAAATCCCTCTCAGGCTCATGAGTATTTAATTGTATGTGTCCTTTCATTCTTAGAGTTCTACTTTTCTAACTGTCCTGATATTAGCAACATAATCTTTAAATATGCTTTTTCTTGCATATATTTATGTGTTATGAACGTATGTAGGAATATATGGTCATGTGTGTGGTATGTGGAGGCCCAAAATTATAAAATTATTCCTTGAGTTTTCTTCCATTACTCCAGCCTTCGTTTTTGAATTGAGAGCTCATATATATATATATATATATATATATGTATATATATATATAATATTATGTTATATATATACATATATATTATATATATGTATGTATGTATGTATGTATGTATATGGTCTTAAAAATTATTCAAACTTTCAGGAACAGTTACTTCTGAAATGATTACAAATTTGGAAGTAATCTTTACAACCAGATTCACATAAGATGATGAAGAGTACAAGACATGCTGAAAGCCTTCTCCTCAATAACCCTCCAGTTATGGGAGAATGGAATAGAAAATCTTGTGGTAATCAAAGAAAAAGTCACTACCTGCATGATAAGAGTTTAGAGGTAGGAATAACCGACAAGGATGGCCAAGTGACAATCAGTGACACGGACTATCAGGGGGTAACAATTACCCACAGCAGAGACAGGAAGCTAGTTATCAAGTACAAAACAGACAGTATGGTCACCACCAGAAGCCTTCATATGGTCACTACTGATAGATATATAGTATTATGACAATGTACTAAACAGTTATATCTCTTCCCTTTGATCATAGCTTTTCATTCTGTTTTAAAGAATGCGATCTTAATTGTTTAGAATTTGAGATTTGATATAATCAATTTTACTAGAGATGTGATGGGTGATGGGAATAAGTCTACCAACTGTGGTTATATTATTTGATTTAATCTAAAATATTGTTTTGCTTTGTGATTTAATGGTGTTCTGTATTTGGGCTACTGTACTTACATGCCATCTAGGAATTCTGCTTTTAACACAGGAAGTTTAAAAAATTAATTGAAAAAGAAATAGAATTATCATTGTTTGATATAAATCTAAATGGCAATAATAACACTAATGAACTTGATTACTTTCTTTTTGCTACTTTACATAATTTCAATGCTTTGAAGCTACACTGATTTTGGTAGCATAAGGATCTAAATTAGGGTCACTAGTCTTCCCACAAAAACCTGATATGCTAAGGTCATCTGCATCATTTGCATTACGCGGTAGAATTGTGCTGTAAATAGATAGATCAGACAGACCTTGGCTCAAAAACTCCGTTTTGTGTTGTAGTTTTCTGTGGTAGTCTGTAACTATTGAAAAAAACTGTTTTCTTTATGAAAGCAAAGTTCTATTCTCATTAGTATATATAATGACTCCTCAGGCACACCCTACTCTATACACATGAAATTTATCATTTCTATTTAGGATATATTGCTATTAGAGTTTACACATGGCTATCATATTTATCCTTTAGAGTAAATGCTGTAAACTGTAACAGCTAATGATACTAGGGCTTACTGCCGGTCTAGCCAAAACAGAGTGCTTCAAACTTAAGGGATAGAGACTATCTAAATATAAGGTAGTGTGTATAGAGGAATTAGCTCAAATGTCACTCTGTGGTGTCCTTACACTCACGTATGGGTATGTGCACACACACACACACACA
>CAJRSG010014817.1:0-18197 GCA_907169655.1 Acomys percivali
CTTCAGCTGCTCTGGAAAAGGGATCCTCTCAGGTCACACAGATGGCACTACTGTTAGATAATTCTTTGATGATGAGGGCTCTGGAGAGTCACGGGTATGAATAAAGCATACTATGGGGTGGGGTGGACATTCCAGGAAGCATCCCAGGGGAGCTGCTTGTGTGAGCACCATGACTGAGCTACACGGGGAGGAGGCTGGAAGAATGGGGTCTCGGAGGGAGGCATTTAGATGCTGCCATAGAGAAGACTGTGTTTAGGAGGCTAGAGGTTACTGATTATAGGGAGGACTGGGTGGGAGGGACCTTGAGAGGGGGAAGTAAAGAATCCAAAGGGGAAATTATTTACATTTATGTAAAGATATACATATATACCATATACACATGTTTATGTAACACATAGACATACAAATTCATAGGGGAAAACATATCAGCAAGAAAGCTCAGCAGGTAAATGTTGTGCCTAGTGCCCAATATGATAGAACCCATGTGGTGCAATGAAAGAAGTGACTTCTGCAAGGTATCCTTTGTCCTTCACGCTTGTGTACACACACGCAAATGTACACACCACACAGATACACACACATACACACACACACATCATGCACAGTGTCATGCACATGCACACACAAAACACGTACAAATAAAATGTTGAAAAGTCAACTATATTCTTGGAAAAAAGATAGCAAAACAAAAAGCGAAACTTTGATGTTTTACTCTGTATAACTAGGTACTGTATAAATCATTTACATTGTGAGTTACCTATATAAAATGCAGTCTCTTTGAAAAAGAAGCCACATGCTCTCTTGGGCCTAGGCAGAGTTGGTTACCATGTGCTGTCTCCCTTTGGGTGGCTTTACTAGTATATACCAGAGATCCCCAACTCACCACTCTTGCCGTTTCCTTAGAGTACAAAGTCAGCACATGTGTGAATATGGTATGTGTGTGTTCTTGATATGAAGGATAATTTGTGAAGTCTTTAGGATTAGGGTGTGTTGGTGTAAGAAAATATTGGCAGGAAGATTTGTTTCCTGCAGGGTAGCATGGTCAAGAAAGCATGGATCAGCTGCTAGGAGTGAGGAGTTTCTGGGGTGTAAAAGAAGTTGATTAACCATCCATGCCTACCCTACGCCTTGGCCTGGGCAACCAACAGCATTGTGGCTGCTGGCTGTGATCAGAGGATTGTGGCCTATTGGAAGGAAGGCCATGTGCTCAAGACATTCAACCATAGCAGAGGCCCTCAGGAGCGGGAATTCACCACAGCTGCAGCATATCCTAGAGGCCAATCTGTGGTGCTGGGAAATTATGACAGATAGGTCCCCCACCCACTGTATCTTCTATCTTCTCCTTCTGTGAACTTTCTGCGCTGGCCAGGTTGTTCTAAGCTGTAGCGGGAGTCTGTTGAAAGGGATTCTCAGATTGTCACCCATTGGCACATTGGCAGCTTCACAATGCAGTGCAGCACTCAGCCTGGAACCCCACAGCAGAATTCATCACCTTCTCTATGTTCCTGCTGCCTGCTTGAGACTTTGAAATCATCCTGCTGCACCCTAATTATTGCTTCTGTTTTGGGGGGTCCTTGAGAGGGAGACTTTACATCTCCAGTGCCTACACTACAGCTAGTTCCAGGTCCCCTCTCTGTCAGTCCTTTATGTCTTTCAGTCTTGTGTGTCTCCTGATGTTCCTTTCTTCTCTGAGTCCTATATTTTCTTCTTTCCTTTCCCTGTATTCCTGGCAGTTCATTTCTCTCATTTGTCCTCCTTTCTCTACTTCCATGCTTTTGTGTTATTTTTTATTTTCAAGATAGGGTCTCACTCTGTAGCCCTGACTAGCCTGGAACTCAGTAGGTAGATTACAGGTGTGCGGCATCACACTGGCATCCATCACCTCAATGTTTCCTTTTGCATCTTTTTTATCCTCTCCACCTAGTCTGTTTCAGCGGTCTGTTTTTTGTATCTGCTTCCCTTTCAGACAGAATGAGACTGGTTTCTTTTAGGTACTAGCTTATTTTGACTCTTTTGCTCAGCCTCTATCTTTTCTAGAAGCCACATACTTCTCTAGACTTTGGGTGTTCAACTTGAGTCTTCAAAGAAGCATCTGGGAAGAGGCTAAGCCCAAGGAGATTGCCAATGTATACACCGTCACTGCCTTGGCCTGGAAGCAGGATGGCACACGACTCTGTGCAGTGTGTTATCAGTGGCACCTATCAGTACTGGTGATTGCCTCCAACCTAGACTAAAATACTCCCTATAGAGAGGTCCAAATTGCCTTGTGACTTGAACCTAAAAGTCTGCTGCTAGAGGCAAGAAAGGGAAACATACACTTTTTGGAGGCCCCAAGGGACCTCCAATTATTATTATTAATACCACTACTATACCGCTTTCTGTCTTAATAGGTATATTTGTACTAAGAGCTGTGGGAACAAAGTGAGTGATTGGTGTTATTCAGTGGAACTTTCAGAATCACATGTACCATGAACAGCAAAAGAGAGATGTGAAAGCATTTCCTAGGTAGTGAATCCCTGTGTGAGTGTAAGGTACTGTCACTATGAACACCATCCTCGGCCAGGTGCAGACACAAGGTATTAGCTGAGCTCAGCATCATGGAGGTGTGTGAGGGCTGTGGCACCTTTGCATCTTTTGTGCTGTGAAAGCCTGAGGGGCTCGGACCTGTCTTTTACAGGTGACTGTGAAGAACCTATCTTCGGGGACCAGAGTGGTGCTCAAGTCACACTGTGGCTATGAGGTAGAAGAGGTGACGATCCTGGGGAAGGAGCATTACTTGGTGGCCCACAAGTCAGATATGCTGCTGATGGGAGACTTGAACACTAACCACCTCAGTGAGTTGGGAACCGAGAATGGACGGATGGGTAATGGGACATCTTGCTTGCTTCTGGGGACCCAGGACCCCAGGAAGCAAGATTCCCCAAAGGAGGCCCTGCCAATCTGATGCTGGTTCAGGAGTGAGAGGCCTGGAATCCTGGAGTATGGATTTCCCTAGTCAGACTATATTTGTGCCGTCATCTCTCAGAAGTGTAGAGATCAGGGCAAGAATCCGATGCAGCGCATCTTTTGTGTGATGCCAGACCTCCCTGAATGCCATCTCTCTTCCTAGTGACATCCTTCCAGCCTTGTCTTGGGTAATTGTCTCTGTTGTTTTCTACTCGCTTTGCAGATAGCCTGGCAAGGATCTGGTGGCAATGAGAAATATTTCTTTGAAAATGAGAATGTGACTTCCTGCCACCATTTCGATAAGCCTAGTCAGAAGGGTGAGTGGCAAACTGGATCTTATGTGGCGCTTACGATGGGCTCTGAAAAATGCAACTCTGAGTACGGGACAAAAGCAAGGGACTGTGTGTTCTCAGCCCCACAGTTTTATCTCTAAAGTATAATGCTCACACCAAGACAGCAGTGACTGCACTGAATCTGGAAGCTATCACTCCCCCTCCACACCTAACAATTTCACCCAAGGGCTCCAGCCAGACCAACACCACTTCTGCTCTCTTCCCCTCTACAGGATGTGGTCTAGCCCTGTTCTGAACATCTGCTTCAGCCTTGCTTCTTTGAAGGGGGCTGTAGCAGGGAAGGAGTTACATAATAACTGGGCTTCCTCTTCTATTAAGACCCTGCCCTTCCATCTCCACAGCTGACTAGAGAGGCCATTGTGTGTGTGAGGGGGGAAGGGTTGGAGCCAATAGGAGAAGTCTGAAATTTTAAGGGGTCCTTGTGAACCCCAACCTTGAGTTCCTGTCATACCTAGTCCCAGCCATCCCACAAGTGGTCTTACAGATGCAAATGGAGTTCAAGTACTGGCCCCTTAATTGATATCAAATTACAGACCCATTCTCACCCTCTAATCTCCTAGGTTGCTCTTTCACTGTAGCAGTGGCTGAGTAGGAAGGGGCAGCTAGGATGTACTTACTAGGCGCACATCTCTCCTATCCACTAACTTCATGAGTTTGGTGTGGTTGTTAGGATTCTGCTTCAGTCTGCCTACCTGTGATGCCATTGCCTACCTGCCACAGGGGCATGGCCCTGCCCAAGGCTATATAAAAAGACAGCCCTCCCTAGCCCCTTCCTCCCCCCCCCCCCCCTCTCTCCCTCTCTCTCTCTCTCTCTCTCTCTCTCTCTCTCTCTCTCTCTCCTTCCCTCTGTCTCTGGGGTACTCCTTCCCCATTTTTCCCCCCTCCCCATGCTCATTTAATAAACTCCTCTGTAACATAATATCTGGTATCTGGTACCTTATCTTATTGCATTACATCTATATTATTAATTATAAAACTGGTGGCCCTATGCAAAAGGCTCTTCCATGACTAACAATCCTTTATAGCGAATTCCATTCCTCCAAATTTCATTCTAAATCTCCATTCGTTCTCCCTCTTAACCCATCACTGCCTTCCCTTCAAACCACATTTCTAAGCTGAGATAAATTTCCACTGCTTCATTTTCTCCCAAGACCCAGGGCAGAATGCAGACTAAGTTAGCCTCACTTGCTCCAGTCCAGCTGTGGAGAACCCTTCCTGACCAGCCTTTCAAGACTGCCACTGAGGTAAATGGATGCTTTCTTTGTCTAGGTTCACCAACCATCAGCAGCCTAACCTGGGCCCCAAGAGCACTCAGGCACTGGGCTTCCCATCCCTACTACCTGCACTGGGGAGTGGTCTGGGAGCTAAGACTAGCCAGGTAAGAAAAAAGATGCTGTTGCACTGCTGCATTACATGGTGTTCATTAGAGAATGCTGAGAACAGACATAATCGCATGGGGTGGCCAGATGGCACCTGCTACTGCCACTCCCTGCTTCATGGCCAGCTTGTGCACCCAAGCTGTTCCAAAGCCAGCTTGTAACTCTATCAGTGTGATGGCTCTGGCTCCTCTCAGAGTGACTGCTGAAGCATTCAGAAGGACTGGAGTGAGTCTGTTCAGGACTGCAGATGAGTCTGGAAGAAGGCCTGTGTAGCATGCTATTGCATATAATGTAGGGCACTTTTTCAGAAGAGGTATGACTTTTCCTGCCAGAGGGACTAGAAGAGATTTTTTCAGAGAGACTACCATGGATCCTTTCCAAAGAACTGCCTCCTGTCCTCTGGGTGAGATTAACGTAGAAGCTTTTTCAGGGACTGGGACACCTCTGAGGAGAGGAACTCTGTTGGCTCCTCCCAGAAAGACTATGTGGACTCTTTGCAGAGGGACTGTGTCCTCTTCTATCTGGAGGACTACAAAGGCTCCTCCCTGAGGGACTCTGATGGCTTCTCCTTGAAGGACTCCAAGGGCTTCCCTGAGAAGGACTAGGATGTCTCCTCTCTGATTGACTGTGACCTCTTTCCTTGAAGAGACTTTGATGGGAGGGACTGAGATGACTCCTGTCAGAGAGACATCTGAGGCTTCCGTCAGAGGGACTGCTGTGCTTTCTTTGAGAAGGACTGTAATAATTGTAAATGTCTCCTCTCAGTGACATTTTGACGTGTTCTCTCAAAGAGGCTGCGATAGGGTCTTTCAGATTTATTACATAGGTCTCTCTCCCCGTAGAAGCCATGATGTTCTTCCTGTGTGTGCTTCTCTTTAAAATGACACTGCAGGGTTCTCTTCAAGAAGGAGTCAGGTACTGTTCTCTCTTGGGCCCGAAAGTTGGCTTCTACATTCAACTTAGGCTCTGAGCCTAAGGGGATGTCATCACTGTAGTTTTTCTTTGCTCGACTATTGACTTCAGCCTGGATAGAGATGTCTCTTCCAGAGATCATGGTCTTCTGCAACTTCAGAGGTCTGGGTTGGACAGCGTTCACTTGTTTTGACTGTTGAGCTTGTTTGCGTTGGTCACTTGTCTCCTGCAATTTGTCCTATTGCTTAGGGATTGAACCTGTTGCCCTGTGCTTGACAACTAGTGTGCTGGCCCATGTTGGGCAAGAATCCTCGGCTTTTTGTTTGGGGTGCATATTTTTGCTTGAGCACAAATTGTTTGGCCTTGTCCTGCCCTTAATCTTCCGTCTAAAAATACTCGAAATTCTAAGTGATTTTTGGAGCATCTTAGACCTTATGCCCTGAATAGGCAGTTGCGTGAACTTGGGCTTGGAGGATTTTCTCAGGCTGTCTCTTCGAAGAAATGGTGCTTGCTTGAAAGGGTATAATACTCTTGCTTTTTGACAGATCTGTCAGTGTTCTGGAAGGATTGTTTTCCCTCATTCCCCTGTTTTTTGTAGAGGTTTATGTTTTGTTTCAGGTCCCATAGTGGCTGTCTTCTTTGGGTATTTTAAGGGAGAGCTCTTTCTGAGCCTTGACTTGGCCCGTGTTCCATCCTGACAAATTTCATAGTGTTTGACCTCTGTCTTTTCTCTCACACCTCTGCTGCCCCATTGCGTTTGTCTAATGTAGCCTTGGACAGAAGCAGCAGACGGGGATGAACTGGACTGGAAATCTCTTTTAAGAGTAGGACTTCTAGAAGCCGCTTTAAAGGTTTTAGGTTTCTGTCCTGGTGGGGATGCCCTTCCGTGGATCCGCTCCATTTCTTCCTCGGTACTTTGAGACTTGAGGTCTTTTCCCAGTTTCCACTCTAAAAGAAAGATGACACTGAATCTCACCATGGCCTTGGGGGTGGTTCTTAAAAGGTGGAGCATTGGATAGATAAGAAGATAGGACCCAAAAGCAGACTGGAACTTATGACAGCAATTAATCCCTGACCATCGGCCACACTCTCGGGAAATAGGATATTTTAGGACAAGACCTGACGATAGAGGCAGAGGGACGTTGTTGGGTATTTGACTCCTTAGGAGTTTTGCTGCTATTTTTAGCCTCAGCTCTTAGCTCTTTCAGCATATTGAGCTGCTCTGAGATATCAGTGTTGGCCAGGGGGAGAGAGTTTGCTGTGAGGGACTCACAAGTCCTTGCCTGTGAATCATTCTGTGAGGTTTTACTTTGCTTCCTGGAAAGAGGATGATCGTCCTTATTGTAAAGTATCCCAGGAGTAGGTGCTGGGCTCACTATTGCAGGGAACTGGGGCCCTATGCATGAGACAGGCTCCTGCTGAGTGACTTCCTGGAATATATGACTGAGCTTCGAGTCTGTCTTCTTTATTCCCAATCTAGTGCCAGAGTATTTTCGTATTATGTAAGAGGTGGAGCCGCGTGTCCACATTTTCAAAGGTATTCTCTTCTCGTGACAACAAATATGTCTCTGAATATAGTTTTTAACTGAATTCTGTGAAACAGTTCTTGGACCCCTCTCTAGCAGGCTCTGGGAAAATTCCATCAGTTCATCTAGAACCCCAAATAAATTCTGGATAGATTGACAGATCTCCATAGTGGATCCTTCTGTTAAAAGTGGCTGAGAGAAAAGCTTCCTTTCCATCGTGCTTCCCAGAACACTCCCCAGCATTAACATACTGGAGAGATATTTCCTAGGTAGTCACTGCTTGCAGACATGGCTTTCCCAGACATTCTGTTGTCTGCCCAAGAAGGAACGGAAAGGGCTTCTTCGAGTCCCTAGTCCTGCCTGAAACACCTCTGGTAGGAATCTCAGTGGATAAGGAGAAGTGCTCTGGAGTGAACCCCCAAATTCCTCCATGTGCTTCTTTTCAGCTCCTTCCTTAGATATGAGGTCCCTCTCCCAGATCTCAGGATATGGGCATTCCACGGTGTTCTCTGCTTTTTCATGGGGTTGATATGGAAAGCTGAGAGAAGAGCTGATAATTTAAAAATGATAGAGTCTGTATAGGGCTCTGCAGGCTGTAAAATACCAAACCCAAGGTTTTTCATAGACAAAGTTCTTGATACTTTTAACATCCCAGATTCCTGAAGGTGCCCAAATTCTGTCGATTTGACAGAGCTTGTAATAAATGGGTTTGAAGGGCTATGTATGAATCTAGAGAAGTAAATCTCTGCTTGTAATTTTTCTGATGTCATCATTTCTTTGTTGCTATTTGGACACACCAGTTCTTCATTCAAATCCTCAATTTCCATTGCCTTAGGAGATTCTGATTGGAGCCCTAGAGATCTTTCAGCATGAAATACTAAAATGAATCCCCTTTGAGTTACTTAACATTAAGAGAATTTGAGAAAACGTGCCATCATGTAAGAAAAATTAAGATACCCACTCAGCTCCTTTACATGTTATCAGAAAATCCACCACCACCACCCAAAAAAAAACCTAAAAGACTTTAAAAAATCTAGAGGAAATGATACCATGGCCACTGTGCATGTGTGGAGGTACAGAAGTGAAGGCATATTTGAAGAACAGAGTGATTACAAAGGTGTCTTAGAGCTATAGAATCTCTGTCAAACGCTCTGGAGAACTGTCTTTGTAAGGTCAGAATCGAAGATCAGAATGTGTTTAGAATGTGCTGTTTCTCTCCTGAGCCCCAGTTCTGCGGGAAATAAGCTCTCAGCAATTCTGATGCACTCAGAGGAGGACTGAACAGTTTACTTCAGCCAAATGAAGACCTCTTTTCTCAACTCACCTTCAATAAATGAAGTGCAAGAAGTATTAATTACATCATCAAAATAAAAATGCCATACATCCAAAATAGTGTTGTTCACACTATCCTGTGGCTAAATCTGTGTTTGCTTAGTGAGCTTCCAGGCCTACCCACTTAGATTAGGGACTAAGCAGTCTAAATATGCCTGTGACCCATGCTTATTTCTGATCCTAGGATATCAAAAGAAAATTCACCAATAGGCCATTCAAAAGTTTGATTTTGAATGTATGAAAAGACTGTTAGTAGTGAACTTGAAAGGAGCTTTTATTGAAAAGAAGTATAAAGTGTTCTAAGAAGCCATGCAAGCTCAACTGAGACAGTTTATTATATGTTCTACACAGTGGTAACAGTATATACTTAAACTAAAAAGCTATTTGGAATATGGCAAATTCAAACTAACTAAGGGAACCAGTTTAATTTTATTGTTTGTTGTTTTATACAGAGCCTTACTATTAGCTCTTGGTGTCTTGAAACTTGCTATGTAGTCCAGGGTGGTCTAGAACAGATCTGCCTGCCTCTGTCTCTTGAGTGCTGGAATTAAAGACATGTGACACCATGCCCAACTGTAGTATCCAGTATTTTTATTTGTTGTACCTGTCAGTTAACATTTATTCCAGGAAAAGACTTTTTGTCCTTGGCTACAAGGAAGCATAAAATACTTGAAAGGCCAAGGTAAAGAATTTCTGTGAGTTCCAAGCCAGATTAAGCTATATAAAGAGTTCCAGGCTACCCTGTGTCACAGAAGAAGACCTTGTGTCTCAAGAAAAAAATAAAAGGAAGACTAACTACATAATTATGCCAACAGAGGTGGTGCACACTTGGGCTGAGGCAGGAGGATCTCTGGTTGAAGGGCAGCCTGGAAGCCTGGATTACATAAGGGTTCCAGGCCAGTCCCGCCATATACTGCAAGGCCTTGCCAAAAAGATTAATAAATGGCCTGCATACTTCCAACACTAGTACCAGGCATGGGCTGCACATGTTTTACCTGTGACCTTTTGTTACTGCAGAAGTTGCTGTGAGCTCAGTTAAACAACCACTATGACATGTACCTTACTTTACTCAGGCCTGGAGCAAGCACTGCACCATTGGGTACAGGCACTGAATGACAGTAGAAGTGTTTTTTTTCTGGCAGAGCTTTGCCTGTGTTTATGAGATAGATGTATTTAAGAGGCTTCTGGAGTTAATGCCTTCTGAATGAGGCTCCAACCCATTATGGCAAAAACATATCACTTCTTTAAAAACAAATTGAAGTCTATATTAGATGAAAATGCATTTTTTCCAATATGGGACTTTCTAGACTACTGGATTTTTAACAATGCTTGGGTACCAATCCTATTTACAATTTTTCTAGGAGTTGTTTTTGAGTTAATCCTTATAAGAACTTGTGAATTCACTAAGAAGAAGCTTGAGCTATGGGAAAATCATAGTTTGGGTTCTCAGAAGGTAAGAAATGATTGACCACTCTACTATTTTTCAAAAACACAGATAAGAATAATTGATAAAAAGAAAACACTTTGAATAGGTGGGTTATTTCTCTAACATGTTTATTTTCTCCCTTGAAGCAGAATGAAGATGGTTTCCCAAAAGGCATGGCATTTGGTAAGTATCACACAATTTCGTCTTTTTTGTTTGTTTGTTTGGTTGGTTGGTTGGTTTTGCAGACATAGTTTCTCTATGTAGTCTTTGCTGTCCTGGAACTCACTCTGTAAACCGAGCTGGCCTCGAACTCATAGGTCTCTGCCTCCCTCACAAGTACTGGGATTAAAGGCATGAGCCACCACAGCCCACTTTACAATTTTATCTTTTAATATTAAGCTTATTTAGCCTGAATGTCTTTTCTGACACTGTAACTTTTTGTTCCCATGTGTCTATAGAGAGCTGGTCAATTACCCACACATCTACAGAAGAAAGGTAAGTGAGATAGAACAACGTAACTTCTTTACAGTCAATTCAGACCTGTATTTATTTCTGAGTCCAAAAGGAGAATCTTCCCAAAGGTACTGTAAACTATTATTCATTCCAATATTGTTTTTGCATGGGTGCCTTGCTCCAAGCTGTGATAGATGCTTTTTATATATAGGTAAAATTGTCCTTTAATGTAGATGAAGTTTACAGAGGTTAAATGACTCAAGGTTAAGATAAAATGTCTTCACTACTCACGAAAAAATTGTAACCATGATTTCTTTTTTTTTAAATTTTGTAATTGTATTCATGTACAGAAAATTTAGCAGTGTATATTTAACCCAGTTTAGTGGTGAGTTCTTTAGCCTTTGTCATTTCCAGCTTGGCATGTGAGCCACAGATTTAGGACGCAGGACATTGCCTCCCCAGTGGCGATGGATCTCATCATATCTATCATTGTAATTAGTCCTAATAGCTTCCACCAGCTTAGCCAGAGCACCCTTGTCTTCCAAGTTAACCTGTGTGAAGGCAGCAGTCTTCCTGTGGACCAGCCGCCCCAGCCTGGCCTTCCCCTTCATGATGTATCTTTCAACACAGGGCAGGTAGGAAGACCACCAGATCAATGAAGTCTACGTCATTGGCAATCACCACCAGTCAGCTTCTTGTTCTCCACCAAGATGATGACTGTATTGACCCCTGATCGAGGGACAGGTGGCCTCTTAGTTGGAATGTCCCCAAGCAGTTTTCTTCTCAGCACACATCAGTAGCCTCTGCTTCTTCTGCTTTGTCTCTGGCCTGTTCTTGTGGACAAGGTTAAATAAGCAACTGGGTAGCTGTTTGCTGGTCCAGGGCCTGGGTGCAATGATTAATGGCAGGAAGTACTTTGAGCGACTTATATAGGATGGCCCCTTACTGCTGCAGCCTGACGTAGCGGGGCCATTTTTTATTTTTTTAATTAATTAATTTATTCAGATTATATCTCAATTGTTATCCCAATCCTTATATCCTCCCATTCCTCCCTCCCTCCCACTTTTACCCTATTGCCCTCCCCGATGTCTGTGACCGAGGGGGACTGCCTCCCCCAGTATATGGTCATAGGCTATCAAGTCTCATCTTGGTAGCCTACCCACCACCAGGAAGCGGTCAAATATGGGGCACCAGAGTTCATGTCCAAGTCCAGCCCTGCTCCCCACTCAACTGTGGAGAATGTCTTGTCCATTGGCTAGATCTGAGAAGAGGTTCGATGCTCACTGCAAGTATTGTCCTTGGTTGGTGCAGTAGTTTGAGCAGAACCCCTGGGCACAGATACACCTGTCACGATGTTCTTCTTATAGGTTTCTAGGACACTCTGGATCCTTCTGGTTCCCCATTCTCCCATACTTCTCTCACCTAGAGTCCCAATAGGATGTCCTCAAAACTACCACACTCTCCTGGTAAGTGAAGACTTTAATGTGACATGCCTCTTGGGCTAGGGTTCAGTTATAAGTGAGTATATACCATGTGAGTCTTTCTGCTTCTGGGTAAACTCACTCAGTATGATCATATCTAGTTCCATCCAGTTGCCCACAAATTCTGAGATTTCCTTGGTTTTTTTTTTTTGTTGTTGTTGTTGTTTTTTTGTTTTTGTTTTTGTTTTTAGCTGAGTAGTATTCCATAGTGTAAATGTACCACAGTTTCTTTATCCATTCTTTGACTGAGGGACATTTACGTTGCTTCCAGGTTCTGGCTATTATGAATAAGGTCATTAAGAACAGGGTGGTGGAGCATCTTCTGGGTATATTCCAAGGAGTGGAAATGCTGGGTCTCGAGGAAGCTTTATTCCCAGTTTTCTGAGATAGTGCCGGATAGATTTCCAAAGTGGTTGTACAAGTTTGCATTCCTACCAGCAGTGAAGGAAAGTTCTCCTTTCTCCACATCCTCGCCCGCATGTACTGTCACTTGAGTTTTTTATCTTAGCCATTCTGATGGGTGTAAGATGGAATCTCAGAGTCATTTTGATTTGCATTTCTCTGATGACTAAAGACATTGAGCATTTCTTTAAGTGTTTCTCAGCTATTTGATAGTCCTCAGTTGAGACTTCTCTGCTTAGTTCGGAGCCCCATTTCTTAATTAGATTATTGAGTTTGGTGGTGTTTAATTTCTTGATTTCTTTGTAAATTTTGAATATTAGACCTTTGTCAGATGTAGGGTTGGTGACGATCTTGTCCCATTCTGTGGGCTGTCACTTGATTATGTTGACAGTGTCTTCTGCCTTACAGAAGTTTCTCAGCCTCATTAGGTCCCATTTATTGATTGTGTAGCAGGGCCATTTAATGAAGTGAGTGAGATTTCTTTTGGGATGGATATCCTGCCCGATGCCAAAGTTCTTGGGCCTCTTCTCAAACAAAGGATTGACCACCTTTTGGCCTCCTGTTTCTTCAGGACATCGGGGACCCAGAGCCACCTTCTTCCGCTAAGCCTTCTTTCTTTTGGGCATCTTGCTGGGCAGGAGGAGAGAGATAACCATGATTTCTTATAATTATGTTTGAAAAAAAAATCTATGTGGAAAGAGCCACAGTGAACCAGGTGTTGTAAAACTGACAGGGTTTCTGAAATTCAGAATGTTAAGTGTGGCATCTATTGCTTGCTACAAGTGCCTCAGAATGTAATTCAGAATTTGTCAGCTCCCAGCTATCTCACTGCCATGGTTTAAACACCAACATTACTGTTATCTTTGTTGCTATCTTAGTTATAACTAAAATTCATCCCATGATTATTAAATATTAATGCAATGGGCTCTACTTGGTGCTAGAATACAAACATTCTGATCTCAAAAAGACATGTAGTAACAAGATTGTTGCTGCTCAGCATACAAGTATTTAGAATATGTCTAAACCAACCTAAGACTTTAAGAGTAATTTAATGATGGAGACATTAGAGCTAGAGTTTCAACTTTTGGTTTGTTTGTCTTTGTTTGGTTTTATGAGACAGAGCTTCTCTGTGTTTAGCACTGGCTGTCCTGGACTTGTTTTGTAGACTAGGCTTGCCTCAAACTCACAGAAATCCTGCCTGCCTCTGCTTTCCTGAGTGCTGCCTTACAGGTATATTCCACCATACCCAGCTTGGGATTTCACATTTTTAAATTACATTTATGTATTGATGCTAGTTTGCTTTGTTGGTGGTGCCTCGCCCTCCCAGGTATTGGCATTAAAGGTATGCACTACCATGACCGACCTTGAGAACTCTTCTGTTTTTCCAATTGATGACTTATTGATTGACTGATTGATTGATTGATTGATTGATTGTGCAGAATAAATCTGGAGACTGATAGTCTAAATTCTTTCATATGTCAAATCTAAATTTTTTTTATTAATTTATTTTTGTTACATCTCAATGGTTATCCCATCCCTTGTATCCTCCCATTCCTCCCTCCCTCCCATTTTCCCCTTCTTCCCCTCCCCTATGACTGTTCCTGAGGGGGATTACCTCCCCCTGTATATGCTCATAGGGTATCAAGTCTCTTCTTGGTAACCTGCTGTCCTTCCTCTGAGTGCCACCAGGTCTCCCCCTCCAGGGGACATGGTCAAATGTGAGGCACCAGAGTACATGAGAAAGTCATATCCCATTCTCCACTCAAGTGTGGAGAGTGTTCTGACCATTGGCTAGATCTGGGTAGGGGTTTAAAGTTTACCACCTGTATTGTCCTTGGCTGGTGCCTTAGTTTGAGCGGGGTCCCTGGGCCCAAATCTGCCTATCATAATGTTCTACTTGTAGGTTTCTAGGACCCTCTGGATGCTTCTACTTTGCTATTCTCCAATGCTTCTCTCATCTATTGGGACTCTAGATGAAATCTACTAAATTTTAAAGTCTGGTTGCTTTGTTATCCCACTGGGTCCCAGGAATTATGGCTTTTAAATTGCATGCCATCCTGAGGAACAGAATGAAATATATTATGGTAGTTTGAACTAGAATGGCCCCACAGGCTCAGAGATTTGAATGTTTGGTTCCAAGTTGATAGAATGTTTAGGATGGATCAGGAGGTGTCCTTGTTGAAAGAGGTATGCCACTGTGGATGGGCTTTGAGGTTTAAAAGCCCATACCAGCCCCAGTCACCATCTCTCTCTCTCTCTGCCAAGAACCTGTGGTACAAATATAAAAGCTCTCAGCTATTGCTGTGCCTACCTGCCTGGTGTTGTGTTCCCAACCATGATGATCATGGACTAACCTTCTGAAACTTAAGCAAGCCCCCAATTTGATGATCTCTTGTAAGTTGCCTTGGTTATGGTTTCTCCCTTACAGCACTAGAATGGTAACTAAAACAGATGTCTTTCTGCTAGGTCTCTTCTTCAGTGTGTCCATGTTGTATTATCCTACATAACTTAGTGGCCATCTTTGTTTCAGATTGACTGTTTCATATTACGTACTTGTATTCATATAACCTCCATTTAACCATGGGTCCAAAGCATGATGATATTGGTGCCGGAAATTCAGACATCAAAAGAGAAGGTGCAAAGAGCTTTATGTGAAAACTGAAAATAAGATAGGACTTTTTGAGACAAAGAAAGATTATGTGACTTTCATTATGGTGCGTTATTCTGTTATTTGTTGTTTTTAAACCACTACCTAACATAAATCAAACTTCAGGGGACTCAGTAGTGGAGTGCTTATCTCATATGTTCTGGACCTTGCGTTTAATACCTAGCACTGCAAAAATTAGTTTACAATTTAAAATTAAACAATATTGTGAATAATAAGAAAAAGAATAGTGTATCCAGTGTTTGGTGACATATACAGATTCAAGCATTGTTGGGGACTGGGAATGGACCACTGAGATGGGAAGCACCGAACTGAGAAGGGTGGTAAGGAAGTAGTTTTGGAGGAACAGACTTAATGAGGACATTGTCCAGTGAGCATATACTGGGGTGAACCCATCATTTGTGGCTTCAAAGGTGATTGTTTTGTTTTGTTTGTTTATTTTGTTTTTAAGACAAGATTTTGCTATGTAGCCTAGACTGGGCTTGAACTCAGGATTTCCTGTCTCACCTTCCTGAGGTATAGGCTACTATACCTTGCTAAGGTCTTGCTTTGTTGTTTGGCCTGCTGTTCCACAGACAATTTGCTTTAGGACATTGTTCTATGTAGTTATGCTTACTGACAAGCCTAAAATCTCTGTAAGTCTAAATATTACCTTGGCAAATTTTCTTCTTGCTGTGAACAAGTTACTCTATTGCTCTATTTATGCCTAAGGCTGTTTGGATGACTTCTCCCACATTAGGGAGAACAGGTTCCCTTAGAATTTACTAGTTCAAATGTTAATCTCATCTCTAAAATACCCTCTCAGAAATATCTATGGTAACATTGGATCATGTATCTGGGCTCCACAGCTCAGCTAAGATGACATATAAATAACCATCATACAAAGCTAATGCTAATGTTGCTGGTGTGAGTACTTGTTAGACAAAGCAGTCATCTACAATATGTAAGCTCACCTTTTTAACCAGTATTTTTTATTACAACTTATTAACCGAGCATATGTCATTTATAACCCCACTAACCAAAACAAGAGGAAAAAAGGATCAACAAACACAATAACAAAACCGTAAGGATATCAGTTCCGAGGAACGATTCTCCTGGTGTAATCCCCAGGATTTCTTCTGCTATAACCTGCATTAACCAGAACCTGGAACCTCAGCAGGAGCCAGAGCTCCAAAGCCTTCCCTCAAGTGGTTCTCTCTAGGAGTGTCTCTAAGTGGAGTGATGAACAGCCAACACTATCTGAATTCTCCAACTGCCCCACCTCCAGTTTTTGGCTCATTTATATATCTCCTCCCAGAGTCTGTTCACAGAATCTTTTCAGTTGGCATCTTTTAAGCTCCCGCATGAGGTGGTTGATCTTCTAGTGGATTAACCTCACTTGTTCTCTCACAAGACCATTCCGATCCCACACTTGGGATCATAAAAAATAGGTTTATCTCTCCTTCAACAATAGAATAAAATTGTAATATCTTTGCTATCTTTTCGTTACTATAAATCATTACTCTGACCCAGAAGTCTACTAAGAATCATTTTCACCAAATGTAGGTTTTTCTCTTCCTCACAATAGCTGACAAGATTAATTATCTGTAGAAACTGGCACTTGATATTATGCAGTATTCCATTGTCCTGCCTACTAAATTCCATAAGATTGTTCCCTATAAACATATGCAAAGAATAGAAACATATTCTTTATAAAAACATATAATCTATACCTTTTGGCTTTTGCCATTAAAAACACTTAGAGATACTCTCTTTTTTTTCTTTTTGTTGTTGTTATTGTTTGCTTTTGTTTTCTGAGACAGGGTTTCTCTGTGTAGCCCTGGCAGTCCTGGACTTGCTTTGTAGACCAGACTGGCCTCAAACTCACAGCCATCCCCCTGCCTCTCCATCCCTGAGTGCTGAGATTATAGGCTTGTGCTACTGAACCTCGGTGAAATTCACTTACTCTTTTTTGTTTGTTTGGTTGGTTGGTTGGTTTTGTTTGTTTGTTTGTTTCACAACAGATGTGGTCTTGACTGTCCTGGACTCACTTTGAAGACCAGGCTGGCCTCAAACTCAGAGATTCACCTTCCTCTGCCTCCTTAGTTCTGGGATTAAGTAATTTTTTTTCTGCATATTAGTAACTAGTTGGTCTACTAAAGGAAATGCCTAGTACTAAAAGAACTAGAGTCTCTTGACAATGTGGATGGTAGTTTCACCTTTACCTTTGTGTTTATAAACAATCTTGTCTTCATCTATGATAGATTTACCTTAAGTCTAGAGGGTTACCCTATAACAGCTTTATTTTAAGTTACAACTCACATGCACTGTTTTCTTATTTCCAGAGTTAAAACCTTTTCAGGAAGAATAACAGCCACTCAGTCATCCAATGACCTTGAATTTCAAGGAAGCCGTTTTTGTGAAAGTTACTCATATTCAGGTGGGACTAAGGCATCTTTGTCAATGTTTCACAGGAATGTAAAGAAAAATTTCATAAGCCACAGAATAGAATCGGAAAGAGAATATCAAGCAGTACAATTTTCCACCAAAAATTTATTTTCAATAATGAAAACAAACAGTACAAAAACCACACCTCCTGATGATCTTAGTTTTGAAAACTCTTTTAAATTTACAAGAGATAAGGATCTCGATGTGACACCATGCCCTTCTGTGCATTTACTTCTTTCTAGCAACCAAGTTAAACATGTGGAAGAAAACATAAGAAGAAAAATCCTTGTGAAACCCAGAGATAAGCTAGTAAGGAACAGTGATTATCTGCACCACAGATCTCAGGAGCCATTGATTCATAATCAGCATCCTAAAGAAATAATTACTCCTGTTGAAACACAAGATACTTTCCTGAACCAAAATGTTATTCAGAATGAAATGATTTCTAGCCAATTTACTAGCCACACCCAACAATTTATTCACATCCACAAAGAGTCAGTCAGCAACCAGCTTGGATTTGCTCAGTTTCTAGATTTTATGAGAGTGCCATTTTCTAACAGCACACAAGACTCCTTCCAGACCCAAGATATACATCATAAAGAAAAGAGCCAGCATTTCATTCACATGCCATGTATTGTTGAAACACAAGACTTAACCAAGGACATCAAGTCTGATGGACATTTCAGTGGTACCCAATATTCCCTTTATTTTAATGACCCAAACAAGAATAATTATTTAGTCAAAGGGCAAAATAGTGTTTTCCAGAGTGCTGACTTTCTATCTTTAAGTAAAAACTCAATATCTCTTTCACCTACCATTAAAATGCAGAGAAATAGAAAGATACCAGTCAATGAAAGAAAACTAAATCTTAAAGTTCCATCTCTGAAAGCAAAGA